>APFE030193150.1:10381-32137 GCA_000404065.3 Pinus taeda
GTTTATGAAAAATCAGCTTGCTGGAATTTTCTGAGTGAAAAATCAGCAGCTGTAATTTTTCTCTTTTGTTGTCCCACACTGCCCTTCAGCACTCAAGCTCTGATACCATGTTAAATTTCTGTTTTCCCACCCCGGTTTTCAGTTTCTCCTTATTTCTCCCATGTAGTTAAATGCCCTTTCCCATAACCATACATTCAACAAGCTGGAAAAAATAAATTTTGCTGAAAACACAAATTCTGGAAAATTTACAGAATGCTGGAAATTGCAGAAATAAAAATCAGCAGTAATAAACAGCCATTAAAACACATTAAACACTGATATTTTTGGTCAACGTGACCCTGGAAAAACCCCCTACAACTCTTGGGGAAAACCAGTTTGAGAGCTCTTCTTTATTTCTGAAAAATGTCTTTTATAGCAAGAAAATTTCAGCAAAAAATTACAGCAAAATATTTTTTTTCAGCAAGCAAACTTATCCATTTTCAGCCCAACGGACCACTTGGAAACTTCTCAGTTTTCGGCAAAAAAATCAGCTTTTTCTGCTTGTTCTTGCTGCTGTTCTGCTTGTCTTTTTGCTGTTCTGATTTTGCTGAAGAGCTGCCTGGTATGTGTGCCAAACTGCTGCCTCTTTCTCCTTCTTGTCCAGAAATCTCCCTTGCTCTCTTGCTCTCCTTCTCCCAATCTGCTCATGAAATAATGAATGATCTTTTCCTCCTTTTGCTTCTTTAATATAACTCCAAGTGACTTTTTGGTGATCCAAGTGACTTTTGGGTGATCTCTAAATCCAATGGCTGAAATAGATTTAGATCAATGGCTGAGATTAAATGCACATTTAAATCTCACTTTCTATTTTTTAATTCACCCACTTTAATAAAGACCCACTTAGTCATTTATTTCCAAAGTCACTTTTCCTTTCTAATTTTACATTAACTTTATTAAAGTCACTTTAAAATTAGACTTTAGTAACTTTATCACTTAAAGTCACTTTTAAATTAGATTTTGACTTTATAAAAATTATAAAGTCACTTTAGGAGAAAAATTAAAATCTTTTGGACACTTTTCCCTAGGCCAAAGATCAAAGCCTAAGAGAACCACCTGTCCTCCGGTACCAAATTTCAACAAACCAAAAGCTAAGGCCCTCATTCTAGCCAGTCTAAGTCTATCAATCCTCCCTCTACTCAAGAGGTTAGCCTTCTCAAGAAGCCTAATCTTAAGTCGACCATACCAAAGAAGCCATGGCAGCAAAGGCCTAAGAGGGAATTCAAGATTGGGGAGATGGTTTTAGTTTGACAAACACCCCTTCCCTGTGAAGATCCATGGAAAGGTTGGTGTAGATTACTTTTATATAGCTAGACTTGATGGTGAGCTTTGGTCTGATCCATTTAAAGCTAACAGTATCACCCCTTTCCTGGGTACATGATCTTACATGTCATGCATGGTAGTGTAGGATTGCATTGCATGTTCCTCTTGCATAGCTAATATCATGATATCATGTTCGCATGCTAGAATAGATTGCATGTAGATGAGACTTACATTTAGTGTAGATTTACTTTTTTGTATGGATTATTTATTATTATGAAAAACATGGGCAATTACAGTACACCCAATACACATGCTCCCAAATAGTCGTATTGTGATGTGCAAGTTACATGTCTACGGTCCTAGGAGATTGTTGGAGTTCTCATGAACTCCCCGTTCAAGTACATGAATCATGCACTCTTCAGTGAGCTCATGTCCCACTTGGAGCCAGATGTTACCCACCAAAAGTGGGTGACCCCTAGGAGAAACTTTTCTCTTATTTATATCTTCCATCCGGCGGCCGACAACCCCTAAGAGCCACTTTGTAGCCGATGCAACATGTGATTCGTATCTCCACCATCTGCACCAGTCATATGTTTCCTCATCCATTTATCAAGAGTACATGTTGCAAGGTGGTCTTATGATCAAAAGGTACTTTATTCATTATGCAATCGAGTGTTTATGCTTGTTTGTATTTGGGCATGTTGACATGGATTATGGGGGACTTGGAAGGAAAAAAGGTCTTGGTCATAGTCTTGTTCACTCACCTTAAATAGGGGTTAATTTTCTATCCTAGTCCAATGAGACCACCCTTGATGACCCAAGTCTTTAGGAAGGGGCACTACTTGGGAAGCCATGATTGAGATAGCATGCTCCATCTATCCCTATTCCATACTTACCACTTTTCATCTTAAATGATGAGCCCCTATTCCACCTCCCTTCTTTGGGTCAACTAACCATTGGTTCATTGGGATTTGGCCTCCACACATCCTCATACCGTAGGTAGGGCCTAGAAATGCACCCTGGGAGGTTGATGCAGCTAAAAGAAAAACAAAGAGCATATGATTGCCACAAGAAAAACAAAAGAAAATTCAATATGAAAAAGAGTGTCGAGACTTACAAATTAGCATGTGGGCAAAAGCCAAGCATGAGCTCCACCTCTATCATATGGTCATCACTCGACTCCTAGGCCAATGTTTCCCTATATCATAGAAGACAAGGAACCCTTGCATGTCCCAACCCCTGATGGGCGATGAACTACCCCATCCTAAAAGGGGGTAATAACTGTTATACATCATACAAAACAAGCTCTCATTCCTTGACCTACGAGCACTAATACAAGGAAAAAAATCAATAAAATGTAAAAGGTAATCTAAACGGTTGGAAAAACAAAGACTAAGGTAACTCATGCATCCATGATTGCTCCCTCCTCACATCTATACACCCAGTATGAGATATTCCATCATAGTTGGTCCCTTTGACCATGGCACTTGGCCATGGAGTTCTTTTCCCATCTATTCCATCATTGTTCATATGGCACCTATCGATTGAAGGGTGGATTGAGGACATGTCACTTCTCTTTCCGGGTTGAAAACACCTGATAGGGTCGTCTATTAGCCACTCCTACCTAGGGAGGTAACACCATTACGTGACTAAGGCCCTAATTTTGGAAGAGAAGCCACATATGTTGTGTTATTATGCTCATTTCTTTCAAGCTTGGTTCACTTAGATGAACAAATGATTAATGTAATTGATGATGAAAGTTGCAGCATTGGATATTGTGTGTAATTCGCAGGTGGTTCCTATTACCCACCACCTGTGGGTGACACCCATAGGAGAATTTTTTCTCCTAGATTGTCTTCATCTAACAACCAGCAGCCCCCAAATAACTCAATCTGCCACCATCTCCGCCACCTGAGCCAGCCATTATGCACCCTCGCCCATCTATCATGATCGTATGTTTGAAAGTGGGCCTTCCAACCCTGAAGGTGTGGCTTTCACTATGTAGTTGGGTATTTTTTCTTACTTATTATGGACATTTTTGGGCATGTATTAGTGGGGGGATTCGGCGGAAAGAATAGGTCTGGTCCATACTCTTGTCCCCTTGTCCAACTTGATGGTTAACCTTGTATCCTAGTCCTGTGAGGTCTCCTCTATTGGCTACTAGCTTTAGTAATGGTACTACATGGGAAGCCCCGATTTTGGTTGTGTGGTCCCACTTCCCGACATCACATACATCAATCTCCTCTGTTCATTATAACCCATTTTCACATATTTCCCATCTGGGTTCACATTTGTCCATTAGGTCCACAAGGAGTTAGCCTCCCCCTCCCCTTGTCCACACTTTATGTCAGGCCTAGAATGATGCCGTAGAGGTTGATGCGGCTAAAAAAGGAAAGCAAAAAGCATAATTTGGCAACTCAACAGGAAATGTACCATAAAATGCAAAAGATGGCGAAGACGTACAAATTTAGCACGTGGGCAAAAACCAACATGAGCTCTAACCCTATCATCATGGCCATCACCCTAGTTCCTAGGGCCCCTACATTGGCCCCCTGCATCACTAAGGAACCCATGATTGTCCCAACCCCTAGTGGGCGATGAACTGCCCAACTTTAAAGGGGGTATTCACTACTATATCACACACATCATGCTCTCATCCCCTGGAGACCTGAGCAGTGATAAAAGAAAAATCAATAAAAGGAAAAAAGGCATATAAAGAAGGGTGGAAAAACGAAAGTCAGGGTAACTCATGTACCACGATTGCTCCCTCCTACATCTATACACCCAGGTGTGGGCCTCCCTCATCATAGCTACCCTTGTACCATGGCATGTGACTTCGAGCCCTCCCCTAGCATCCCACTTTGTTCCATCACTATATCACATGACACATGCCATATGATGGATGTACCATGGACTTGTTACTCCCTTAGAGGTTGAAACCACTTAAGAGGGTACTTGATTAACCTCCTTCTTGTGGAGACACCTAAACACTCTAAAACCCATTATGGAAGGGCATGCCACTATGAAATGCCCACTTGGTTCCATGACTTGTAAGCTCATTTGCTCAATTACACGAATGATTTGTTGTAATGGAACGTGAGAAGACGTAGTGGATCTTATGCAGGATCGTAGGTGGGTTTTCATCTTGGGATTTGGTCTCCCTATACAGGTTCCAAGCCCTCTAGAGGGTCATATTGGCATTTATAGGGTGCACAATGAGAGCCATGGGCCTCCACTATAGCAGAGAGCAAATAGGCATGCCATGGATCCTTCCGCACTATTCATTGCTCGATCGTGTCCCACTTATTTGATGATGATGATGCACTTGGACGACCTTGCCCAACTGGCTACACTCTTGCACCACACACTTGGCAGTTGATCTAGGGCCCATATGGGGTTGTGTCTTACCATGGGAGACAAAGGGAGGGTTTGCGTCATTGTTCCAACCCTTGTAGATGGGATACATGCTTGTCCGATTCAGTTGGAAACACATGAGGATGATTTTGTGCCCCCACATAAACTTAGGGGCACCACAGGTCATTTTCTTGGAGATCAAGGGACCATCCCCTTCATCACTATTTTGGGAGCCCTTCTATTCATTTTGGCACGTGTTGGACTTCATTTGGCCTTCCAATGGCCCTCTTAGCTACTTATCTATCATTTTGGCCCTCTTGAGAGGCTAATTACTTTTATTGTAGGGGCATTATTAGGTATAATTAGGCCATTTGAATCCCTTGGTGGATCATATAGATATAAGAGAGCTTCATTTGATGTCTCATCATCACTTAGATTTGGGATATATCTTTCTAAAGATTTCAGACCTACAATTTGTTGAATAATTTGGATGATTAAATACATTTTGATGTGTGGAATATTTTCGCTCGCTCTCTCTCTTGGAGCTTCTATTTGGCAAGTTTATGGATGGATATACTCTTTTAGTGATGTAAGTGCTCTTTTCATGTGAATTTCATAATGTTTCATGTCTAATGTATGGAATGTTATGTCATGACTTTACTTGTGCCCTAAAAAGTAATGTGCATTTATGAAACACTTGTAATCTTGGCTCGTTGCAATTGTTATTCATCTTGGCAAGAAGAACGAATTTTCCTAAGGGTAGGTTGTGCACCTTTTACCCTGAAACTCCATCAAATCTTGTATATCGAAGTATAAAAGTCTAAAGTTGTTGTGAGCATCAACAAAGAGCATAGCTACTTCTTTAGGCCTCCTTGAAGAGCGAAGTTCCTAAATCTTGATCATTTTGACTCCAATCTTCCCAATAGCCAGGCACTGATCCTAGATCCTTGGTGATCACATTAACCTAACAAAATATCATTCTTTCACCTCTTTTCTTCCTCTTTTCTTCCTCCCCCAAGGATAAGGAGATTTTTTAGGGCCTGGTGCAAAATTTTAGGGAGAAAGAATTTTAGGATTACGTCCAGACAAATTTCTTCATTTATGTCTCCTCTAGGCATCCTCCAGCTTTGAACGAATTTCGACAGTGGAATTTCAAATAAATTGAGCCTTAGCTATAACACCAAGAGGGAACCCTTGAAGTTGCTTTGACTGAGGGATTTATTGAAGGTTTGCACTTTGTAGTTCATCATCCAAAACCTTTCCTCTTAACTATAGGTGATCATTGGATGAGCCTTTACCATGGTATATCTCTCAACCCTTGGTCTCTTATCTCAAAGGGCTTTTCGTGAAAAGTCACCCTAGCATCTCCCAAAGCTCACACTTTAATTAAATCTTTCCATTGAATGAGCCATCCCTGCCTCACTTGGAACCCTAGTATAAACACATCAATCACAAGTGAGGGATTTTGGAAGTTTGATCTTAGGCATTCATCATTTTTTAATATTCCTAAGCCCAAGGTCATCCTTCATAGGTCTTTCTTGGGGATTCTTTCAGCTTTTCTTTAAGTATTTGAACCATTAATTGAGCCTCTCCTTTGAATGGGCCTAGGAAATCAAGTTATACCTTGCCATTGATCCTATCATTCAAGTGATTTCCTCCATACCGGGACTCCTCCCATCAGTGAAAGTTTATAAAGAGCAGGGTACATCGACAGAGGTGACAGTGGGCCCTTGTCCCATGTTGTCACTTGCTCTTGTGGTAGTCCCTATGGAACCCCTCCTAGGACCCCTACTAGATTGAGCAGTAACAGTTCCATCTATAGGTCTGGGCAACTTAAATGGGGTCCAGGTTCTCTAAAGGGACATTTTGACACCCACAAGTTATGCGTTGAGAGCCATGGAACTACGGACAGATGTAGAGCATCATTCATAGCCATGGGCACCTTCAACACCCACAACTTCTGCACTTTGCTTATATTATTCATGGAATGATGCACTTGGATCAGATTTCCCCCAGCCGACTTAGTATATATATATATATATATATAGAGATGGTGTGGTAGTTGATCCGGAGCCCAAATGATGTTTGTCTCATGCCTTCAGACATGGGAGTGCTAGCACCATCTTCATTGCCATCAACTTTGGAGCAAAGACAGAGATTCCATCACTTGGAGACCCATTAGACACGGTTTTGTGCCCCAAACCCACATTTGGGGACCACAGGATGATTTGCACGGAGATAGAGAGGCCAACCCCTCTATCATGATTTAGAATCCCTCCACACTTAACATGGCATTATTAGACCTCAATGTCAGCCAATGGATGCATGATGTCATCATTCAGCCCTCTTGTTGGAGATTTATTTTATTTTCACATTGGTTACTAGATCAACCTGTGACCTAAAGGCTTTCTTGCACATCAATTTATAATTTTAAGGGGCTTGTAGGAAAAATTACTAAATTAGACCTAGGATGACTCATATATTTGTGAGATATCATTTCATCTCACATCAACACACTTTGGATTTCCGGCCTCCTGAGAGAGACTCACACTTCTTGTTCTCTTCGATTATATTGCATCTTAGATGCATTTTGATATTTGGAGCTGATTTTTGGATATTCTTTGGATCTATTCTTGGCATAATGGATGTATTTCTTGCATAATTGTGTTGTAAGTGCTCTTAATTGTTGAAAGATCTTTATTTCTATATCTAATGTGTGGAATGATTAATTCTAATTCATGCTAAATTGTGCCCAATTTTTTGTTGAATATCTATTGAATGCTAGCTAAAGGAAAATTGCATGCATTACTCATACATGACATTGTAAGAATTCTCCCAGTGGTGAAAACTCTTTGAAGCTCTTGCCATAAACTCCATTATTCCTTGAGTGGGTAAATGCTTGAAATTTGTGCTAAGGCATCAAATTTTAGCCTCCTTAGGAACAAGATTGGTTTATCTTTGACATCCTTGACTCCATATACCCAAGGGACAAGACACTAGTCCAAACCATTGGTGATCAATCCTATTTTTCATCCATCTTTCCGCCCTCCTAAAATTCGGTCCTTTCAAGGCTAGAGAAGGAGCTAGGTCTTGGTGCGAATTTTTAGGTATCTTCCTAGAAAGTGAATTGCTTCTTAGTGAAGCCTTGAACCAAAATTTTGACTTTCTTGAAGACTTCCTAGTGAGATCATTTCATATCTTAATCCTAGAGTACTTATTGTAAGTAATCTCTATCATACCGAGACTCCTCCCATCGGTGAAAGTCCGTAAAGAGCAGGGAGTTTTGGCTATGGTGACAGTGAGCCACTACCCCATTGTTGCTAATAGGTCTAGTTTGTACCTTGTAGGGTTTCCCTCCTCAAGGCCTACTATATTTTGCAGCAACAGATACCACTTTAGGATTGCAACTTCACACTTTACAAATAGGGAGACAAGTATCCTGTCTTATCTCCAGAGGAACAAGGTCCCCTTCAACAAAGAAGAACCTTCAAGTATTCTAATTCAAAACAAGGATATAATCACTACTGTTCTATCCCACCACTAGCCTAGTAAAAGCCACTCACATCACTAGATATGTAAAGAGATACAGAGTTCCAACCAACATATAAATCCCACTCATAACATTGCTTACAGGAAACATTTTATTCAAAGAATCACTTTTGTATAAAGAGATCATATATAAGGAAATGATAGCTAACAACTAGCATAATCAACATTGTTTCAGCTCTTCATTACATACATACTCAGTAAATGATCATAACCACTTTCGACTCATAATTACGAACATATATAGTAATCTAGGATAACTAGAAATCATGGAATAGTAAATCACAATTCATTTCATTAGCAAGAAGATATATTCACTTAAATTTGTTGGAAATTGAAGAAGGAAGAGCAAGTCTCCACCCAACCATAGGCATAGATACATTGCAATCTTTCTTGCAATTGGAGACCCCTGAACCAAATCTAATACCTTAAGGGAAGCTTCTCTTAGGGATCCATAGAATTCAAAATCAAGATAGAGGACATCAAGGCCATTGTCCTTCACATACAGGGATCAGTATTCTGCTCTTCAATTACTAATTCTGGCCATTGAAACACAAGAAGGTATGGCCACTATGCGCTAGCACGACACAAAAAGGGATCCCTTCACTATTCTAGCAATCCCTCGGTGCCTCTCCTTTGTTTTCCAATGCCTTACATGCCTTAACAAAAAAGAAACACACACACACAACACAAAAAGAGAGCCTTTCATTATTCTAACACTCCCTCTATGCTTCTCCTTTGTTCTTCAGTGCCTCACGTGCTTGAACGTAACAAATAAATTAGAATTTCCTCCTAACACTGTGATGCAGATTGAAGACTTCTTCACTAATTCCTCATAACTAACTTAGTTAACAACATAAGTACGTCGTGACTTAACGAGTTCTTAGTCGTCCCCCTTTTCAAAGTCACATTCACAGCCTCATGTGTGGTTCAGTTTCATTCCCATGGGTTCTCTTTGGTTTATTTGCACACCTTCTTCTCTCTAGTCCTCACTCTCTATCTTCGTCTGCTCGTTGGTCTCTTATCTCACCAATCTACTCACCCCCACACACACTACCCTAGCATGAGAGTTTGAGGTCTCTTCTTGGGCTACAAGGTCAACCAGAAACCTCCAAAATGGTACCTAGCCCATACTCTGGAGTAGTTCAATGCCACCTCCCCCATCCTTCATAACTACTAGCAATTTCACTGGCTCAACTGCCACATCAGAGGCGTAATCAATTAATTCAACTTGAAAGGAAACCTCCCAAATCCCCCTTATAACTTTCCCTCAATCAAGCTTCCCTCTGGGGCATCGGGATCCATGACAGTTGCCCTCTTCTCCAACATTAGCTATATATATATATATATATATATATGGTGTGAATTTGACAAATTTGTAGTGGTAGAAGAATCTAATTGTGCATATATAAGATGTACTCAAATAAGATCTCAAATGTCAGCATGACCAATGATCAATTCAACCATACATGCTCTTAATAGTGGGTGTTGATACAAAATTATGCCATCTGTGCTTCTTTAAATTGTTTATCTATATGAAGACCTGCTATCATACCAATAAGTGTGACAATAAGAACATTGATCCTTGGATGGAGAGCAAGAACAACTCTAACCATGATAATTAAGATGTTAAGATGACTAAGATGTGGATTGTGTGAATTTAACAAATCTTAAAAGTAATAGAAGAATCTAATCGTGCAAGTTTCAATTCTTGCAAAAACTAGTAATATAAATGGATGGTGCACAATTTGGTGTTTTTGATTTTTTGCTACAACACTCCACGCATATCTTGCCACTTATGTTGGAGTACACTCTTCATTCACAATGCTAGGGTTCACATTCACAAGGTAGGGTTCACCACTCTAATGCCATGTTAGGGTTAGGGAAAGAACATCACAATGATAAAACCTAATACATAATAATTTTGAAGAGAAGCCAACATATAATAGAACACAAGAACACAAGATTTGCACATGTACAAATGCAACATTAAGATACGTAATGGTGATGATGATTAAATGATATATTTTCGATAATTAGAAATAAGTTTTAGAATCTAGATACTTCTTATATGTAAGTGTGAAGGTAACTTATGTGTAGCCATTAACCTTAGGTGTGGGACCACTAGGGCCACCCACTTAAAACCCATGTGACCATACATTGACCATGAAGTGTTTACAATCACAATGGGACCACAAGGGTTTGCATCACCAAGACAAGACTGACCACCATAACATAAACATGATAATTGTTTATATTATTCTCACAACTTACTACTCTTGCAACCTTGATAAAAGAAATAAGTCATTACAAATTTCCCTCTCTTAAGTCCTAAGAAAAAATTGGGATGAGCGTTGAGTCACGAAATACCCCTAAGTTGTATCTGAATGCAGTTTACCTCTAATAGGTATCCACAAACACTTAGGTATTACATATAAGGCACATGGCTCAACCCCACCTAAATTCTAATAGACCTCTGAAGGGGGGATCATTTAATAAAGGTCGTTATCCAATTTAACTTTGCTCAAAGTAATAAAAAAATAGTTTTCCGAGCTTTGCAAGGAAAGCTCCCAATGTCTATCTAGTTCAACACAAGAAAATACCACCATATGCAGTCCTAGGCCTTCTTGAAATCAATTTCGAGAATGGGTCATTTTGACCCATCTCATTACCACTTTCACATTTGGTGTCAATATATTCACCTTGCCAAATCCCTATAGAAGTAAATAACAATTTCATTTTATAAGACAAACAGTACAGTGGAAAATTGTTAGAGCCACATACTAAAGCATATAACATAAGCTAATACCACCGGCCATACACACAAGAAAAAAAACACACTTCCATAGTACAACCTACATCTGAAACCAACTCTATTCCCTTATCCCCGACTCTTAACTCATTCTATGATGCCATTGTTTACACCATTTGATCTAATAACATTAGCAACAGAGAAGGTTGCAATAACAAGCAAATAACTCACTGAGTAACTGGCATCCAATAGAATCAAAAACTTGTCCTTTATTCTCCCATATCTAATTGAGCTGGCCATTTTCTATGAGATAGTGTCCCAAAACTTCCAATGGATGGAGCAACCTTTCCCAAAATAAGGCCTAACTCCTAGCTTTCCAAATTTCATGAATGGGACTTTAGTTGAGAGTAGAGCTAACCACCAAACTTGCCTTACATTGTGCCACAGAGTCCTGCTTCCTCCCCAAATCCTACATCATATGAAGTCACAGAATGATAACCCCTCAGATCTGACTTCTTCAATCCATCTCTGTATTTACCTATCCAGACCCTACTATATGTAGGAAGCTTCAAAATAGGTGTTGTTACCCTCATGTCTGCAGGGGTACACATACATTTTCACATTGCATTTATCTCCATTGTGAGCCCAAGGTCACATGTCAAAATCTTTGTAACAACCATGTGAGTCATTGTATTATGTGTCCTAGACCTTGTGATGGTCAACCGTGGCTTGTGATTTTTCAAGGTTAACAAACAGTGGGTGATTTGAATTTTCAATAAAACTAGATATGAGAAAGCAACCTGCTTTATACTTTCAACGAGTCCTCATTCCCAATACTTGAATTTGACAATTTTAGAAGTTCCTAGATCTCATCTTGTTCTAAAAACCTTATAGTGTGCATTTGCCTACAGCCAAACACTAGATTCCATGGAATTATCACCCTAATTAGCAACTACGAAGGATCTACCCAATAAATTCAAGGAAGATTCAACAAGTCTCCTTATCAACAAATAATAGATTCCATCATAAACGCAAATGATTATCCTTATGGTTTCCCAGATTAAACCCTGTGATTTATCAACCTAGTACTTGTTGTCCTCTGAGATGACTCTAGGTCAGTTAGTCATGCCAGAGCATCTAAAATGTTTTGTTTGTTTTTTAAGTTTTTGGATGACCAATGTTATGAATAATTTGAAAACATTAAGCCTTAATAGTTACTAAGTTGGACGAAAGGGCTGCTATTTGTTTGCTTATAGTTAATTGATTTAAAATGGGTGAATAGCAGAGTCTTGATGAAATATAACTTGCTAAATATTCAGATAGAATATTTTATTGGTTATAAGAAATCAATACAGGCAAACAACGTTTCCTGTAGAACAAAATATATTTAAACGAATGCAGATGGGTGTGACATTTAATTGATATAGAGGAGTTTATAATAACAGATAGTCTTATAAATTAGTCCCTAATTATTGTTTATAGCTTCACAAGGGATTTAACACTGACTGATTCTCAATTTGATCTTACCCAGATCTCTACATAAAGACTTAAATATATGAAGAAAGACATAATGAAATAAACACATAAGAAAAACTTACTAGCAGATAAACTATAGTAGGCAAATTCAAAATCCTTTCATTAACTTGAAGCAAATCTCCAGTTCGGTTACAATTTTGTTCTCAAAGTTCATCCAAGGGTTCAACCCTTAATAACTCGAAGGAGGAGTTATTTATACAAAAAGTTTTTCTAGATATTTTTAAAACAAAGATACAAAAATAGTACAAAACTATAGGAATTTCAAAACTGCTAAGTGTTGGCACTATCCTTTAGGAAACTGTTGAGAATGCGGTCCCCAAAAGTGTTGCCCAGCTGTCTGACAGTTGTTGATGAAAGTTACTCGATAACTTCACACAAGTGATCTCATCTGTCTTCACTTGGTATAGAAAGATTTACCAATTTCCTGTAAACTTCATCAACCTCAGCGTACTTCTCAAAAGTGGGCTTATTGACAAAAATGTGTTTAATCTCATGCTTAATTGTCAAGTCAAAATCTAAAGCTTCTAACATTTGTTTTCCTATAATATGACCCTTTATACCTGCAAAACTTGCTTTATAAGTTGCTATAGTATAAAGCTTTTGGCAGTATTCCTCCAAATTGATCAACCTATCATTTATGGCCACAAATTCTGGCAGTCTTCTCTAATTAAGTAAATTATACTTAAAATTAAACCTTTGAACAGAAGTCTTCAAGGCACTTAGTTTCTAACTGAGTCATAAGGTTATTTTTCTGCAAAACCTTCTTGATCTCCAAAATAGTTTATGTTCTATCCAGAATCTCAATCTGCTCCAACTCGGCCCTAGTTTTTGAATTAAGAACTTTGATCAAGTATGTAGCTTTACTTGGTTTGTCTTTAAGAAGTTGTTTAACTTCATCAATAGTTATATGACATTTGTTTATAAGTTCCTCTTGCTCAAAAATGACTTGAATGGAGGGCCATACTTCAGTTATGGCCTAACTAATATCTGCCCAAATGCTTTCCTTGGCTTGGGCCAAGGTTTGAGCCATTAATGACTCACTCTGCAACTCTTCTATCCTTCTGGTCAACCTGTGGGTCTTCTGCATTTCTTCAACATACAAAGTGTCATTTTTTATCTTCTGAACTTCCAGATTCTTAAATTTCTTGTGAAGCCTTTCATTTTCTTGTTTCTGTTGAGTCAACTCCTATAAGAGTTTGTTCAAATCTCCTGTTGTTGATGTAGATTATGTTGTGGCTGATGTCGATTCCCCTGCTGTTCTGGACACTGTAATAGGAATAGTTGTGATGGGAGCTATGGTTAACAGAGCAGATTCTCTTTTTCCTTAAGAAATTTCTCAATTTGCTCCTCCATGGTATTTATATATACATTATGCTCAATGATCAGCTTGAGCATTTCTTCTTTGTGTTGTTCACTTTCTACTATCTCCTTGGTCTGAGGGTCCTCTGTAGAAGGCAGTTTGAGATGCTTCCTCAATGCTACAATATATGCATTTTTCTTTTTGATAATATCTTCTACAACTTTAACATTAGTAGGGTCATATCCAATTTTAATCAATAAGTCTTCTAATGACTTGACCCGGTTATCCTTTGCTAAAGATGATATATTTTCAATCTTCAATTGTGTCTGCACATTTGACAAGAAAGTTTTGAGTTTTGACAATGCCATAGTAGTACTGGTCATGGTAGAGAAAAGCATCTCACCAGAGTACCTATGCATGTCCATTTGATCAATTGGGTGTATCTAATTAGCATCAAAAGAAAATACAATCTTCTTGTAATCAAAAAAAGCCTTGGGAAAAGGCACTTGAGCCTATAGAAATGCCATTTGCATTCTACCCTTTTCGTTGTCAAAAGTTGTCAACAACTTGTGCTGTGAAGTAGAAGTCTACTTCCAAAACTATGCATAAACATTTGCCTTTAAAGCTTCATTCTTCTGCTTAATTTCAATGAGATTAGTGAAGATGTTTGGCTCCTTTGTTTCACTTGCTCCTGCAGATTGGGTGATTTCTAACAAATTTTGTGAAGCTGAAGAAGATGATGGAGTAGTGTTTATAGGTTCTTTTGTCCCTATAGAAACCTGTGAATCATCCAAATTGATGATGATAGGCTCCTTCTGACCCTAAGTAGTAGTAGTGTCTTTGGAGTCAATCCTTGGTTTCTTCAGATAATGAATGAATTCCTTTTCTCCAACTGTTGATGATGAAGATCCTTCTTTGGGCCTCTTGTCCTGCTTAGTGTGAGAAGTAGGAGTCTGAAGAGTAGAAGGAGGTAAAACCTGTTCTTCTGCTTCTTGAAGTGTATTCTCCTCCCACTGCTCTTGATTTCTATACTTCTCAATCTCTGGTCTTGGTGTATGATTATAAAGTGTGGTTTTGAGTTCCACCCTTAAGTTTGTAATAATACTGAATGGGTCATAAGACCAAGAGAAGCTCTGTTGGAAACCCATCTGTTTGAGTATTGCATCTTCTAAACCTACTGATCTAGTATTACAAATGAATGATCCTACCTGTGACTTTATCTTAAACTGAGATTTCCTCTTCCCTGAAATAAAATGAAGTTCATCCATATTAATCATTTGCCTAATATATTCCAGAGAGAAAATTCTCATTGGAACATATTTGGGCACTTTATATGGAGCCAATTCGCAGCCATATACTCTAATCTCTGTATGGTTTTGGTAAAGATACCAGTCTCTTGTTCTAGCTTGATCACTGAGATGCAGGATCCTTTTGACTTCTGTATTGATCGTGGGTTCACTTTGGCTACTGAGAAGTTGTGCAACTAGGTGAATGAAACAATCAATGAAGTTTGAAAATTTAAACTCAGTTGAGTTCTTCCTAATCAATGAGGTCCACTGTGTGACTGCTTGATTCACTTGTTGATCATCCTGCTTGTGTAGAATAATAGGTCAATTGTCTCCCTGCTGAAAAATAAGCATATGTATTAGCACAGAGGAGTATTTAAACACTCCTTTAGTGGTAATATTCATCAATTGCTCATGCATAGTTTCAGCCAAGAATTGACTATAATTATACATGAAGGCAGGTTTGTTTTCTTTAGATAAAATGGATAGATAACCTAGGATAGGTTCATCTACCCATTGAACTGTTTGGTAGTGTAACAAGCAAGAAACTAGGGTGATGTGTTTAGCTCTCCCGGGGAACATGGATGTTGGATAAGGAGGATTCTTTTTAGGGAATTCAACATCTTCAGAGAAAAATATCTAAAAAATCTGAGCTCTTTGAGGGAAGGTGAGCTTTTGATATAGGTCCATTAATACTGCAGTGGAGAAAAAGCTTAAGGGAATCATTTTCAGGGATCAAAAGCATCTTGTTGATAATCTTTGGGGTGATAGATATCAGAATGTCTCCATTCTGAGCCACCACAGTTCTCTGCAAAGGGTTATACTTAGCTTGGCACCACATGACTCTGAGCCACCACAGTTCTCTGCAAAGGGTTATACTTAGCTTGGCACCACATGACTAAATCAGGAAAAGGATGGGGTTTGAGGAAACATGTAGAGGGGCAGAAGGGAATCCCATAGACTTATATCATCTTCAGAGTCGATATAGGTCTATTTAAGCCAATTGTGTAATTCGAACATGTCAAATTCACACTCTGTGTCTGTGATTTTGAAATACTGGTCAGCTAATGGAATGTGGTCCAGGGCTAAGGCATCAGAGGCCTTTGGGTTTTCCTGTAATGAAGAAGAACTGGCAGATGGCTTATCTTTATTCTTAGGAGGCATGATAACAGAACTACAATGTAGGATAACAGGAAAAGGAGCAGAGATACCTTAAGATGATACGCATTGTTTGTAGGCTCGACAGTGGCATAAAGTGTAAAATAGAAACAGTGAAAAGAGCAGTTTAGGAAAGCATGCGTAATGGGACAAGGGGATTATTATGATCGGGATAAGCTTACCGTTATGGGAAAGCCGTTACTGATCGGGAAAATGGGCACTTAATGTAGAGGGAGAACAGTGACGGGAGGAAATGGATAGCAACAACGGATAGGAACACATGGCATGCAACGGTTGGAGGCGGAAGGCGCAGGAAGATAATCGTTGGCAAAGTATCGGGAGGCGCGCGAAACTAGATAGGCGGATTCAGAGGGGCGGTGGCAGTAAGTGGTAATGCGTGAGGGGGGTGCGAAGCGTGGAGGTGGTGACACGTAGTGGGGGCAGTGTGAATAAAACTGCTTTTCGTACCCCGCCCCCCGCCCTGCCGTTATCACATATCATAGCGACAGGGTGCGAAGTGGCTTCCCCGTTGTTGATCTAGGCAGGGAAGCAGATCACCATTGGTTTGAGTTTGAACTTTATCGCTTGACGACAAATGCCTATGTAGTTTATTGAATTTGACTTAAAAGCATATGAATGTTTATTTACAAAAATTAATCATCGTTTTAAAGGTAATTAAGTCCTAATTAAAAATTAATCTAACTTTGGCACATTTAAACTAGCAGCTATTATTTGCCTATTTCACTTAAAATCCTATTCTAATACAACTTTGGCCAAACTTTGAGCATATTAGGCCATTAATTTATCCTAATCTATCCGATCTTCTAGTGTTCAACCAAGATTAAATAGTTTGGTGAACTTACTCTCTAATCTAAAACATAAATTTAAATGATTTGATCAAGATTAAACTGTATGATTCAAATCAAAAGAAAAGGTTGTGGCATGTAAACAAGCTGCACACAAAACCTTGATTTATTAAAATGCAATTTATTTCTATGAAGTGGCATTTAAACAAGCACACTTATACAAATTTTATTTTCTTTTGATGGGGTTTTATTTCATCTATTTTTTTATTTTCTATTTTTTCATATTTCCATTTTTTCTTTATTTTTTATACCCTCTTTTATAAATAAAAACTGACTTATCAAAAATAAAGCATGTCACAACATCGACTCTAACTGGGGAATGCTTCCTCTTGCAGGTTGCAGAGAACTTGCAGATCCATGTGCCTTCTCCTCGGGCTAATGGGGTCTCTGTTGAAACAAATACACACTACATGTAAAATAAACTCTTTGGTATTATACAATGATGAATGAATGGAAACCTCTCAATACTGAATGTAGTGCTTCAAGTATTTCCCATTGACAAGCAATGAGGAATACTCACCCTCTAAATTCTGCAAGATGAAAGTGTTATTACCCTTAACCTCAGCAATGCTAAAATGTTAATTTTAGGTATGTTCTATGCTAGAGCAATTTATTTCAATTTTCATAGTTAGCTCAATATCTTTTCCAGATTAGCAATCACATCAGCATTAAAGTAAACTGCAAATAGAACATAAATATAAATCACAGAAGTCAAGCCAAGACAAGAGGACACAAGATGTGGCGCTAGCCAAGGACAAACCCCAATGTGGGGAAACCCTTGATCAATTCTTCTTTTATGTTCTTCAAAGTTCAACAGAGAAAGAGAGAGAGAGATAGTACATTTACAATAGAAGTCAACACTTTGACTTTGATATCTGCATGAGATCAGTTGAAGACATATTGCTTCAACTGATTCTCTAAGGTGACTCCTTCACCTATCATAGTGTTATATTTCATCCATTAGCTACCGCTTACCGTGTAGCACCATGTTGTACCATCACAATGCTGGACCTTCATGACTGAGCTGCTCTCCTCTGCCCTCATCATCATGCTGCCCATTATACTGCATCTTTATCGCTGCTGTAGTACCATGATCTTCACCACGGCTACAACATATTCCTGCTGCAACATAGAGGCCTTTACCGTAGTATCACTAGGATCACTTGCTGCATTGAGTTCCTCTGAGACTATGAGATCACATCTATGTATGATCATTACTGTCATGATCAAGACTATGATCATTATCACTCTTCATTGAAGTATGATGAGACTGCCTCATGTTGTGATGATATAGTCTCCTTCTATGTGTCTGAGGATCTCTTCATCGGACCCTTGTTTCATTATCAGGGCATGGCAAGGCTGTAATATATATGTATGGCAGAGACAGTGTATAACATTGTCTTCATCGAGCTGATAGAGTAGATCTATCATTGTTGTCCAATGACTAGTCTGCTACAGGAGTGCCATTTGATGTCAAGACTAATCCTTGTTATGCCGAGATTATCCAGACTTCATGCTACCTTATCCAAGATCCTCTCTGCTATATCAACCGAGATCTAGCACCCACAGGTATGCCAAGAATATACCTTTATCTGAAATCCTTGTTGTGTCCTCATTTATGGTGAGACTACAAAGATGGGTGGGCATGACATATGAGATGTGGTCTATCCGCATGAACATGTCTCCTTCTACTGCGAGAACAGGTCTACCTTTGCTGCGTGAACATGTCTCCTTTAATGCGTGAACAGGTCTCTATTGATTTGCATGATAGGATTGTGTTTAGGCTTCTACAGGCAGCGTATTAAAGGCTCCTTCATGGCAGCGTATAAGGGCCTCTTGGACAGCGTCTTAGTTGACTATATAAGGGCTTCTTGCACAGTGTATTAGAGTCTCCTCAATGTCTGCAAATCTAACCTTATCCAAGCCTTTCTTTGTTGCAAATAGGGCCTTTCCTTGGCTGCATATGAGACCTCTTTTACTGCGGCCAGATCTCTACGGCTAGGGCAATGTACTGCAGCTAGGGCATTATACACTTAACCCAACGTATCTTCTTAGAGTCTCTCCTTCACCAAAAACCCAAAGACGTGGAGAGTTGGAGATCACATGAAGAGTGTGTCCAAATGACTTCAAGTCCTCTTCTATTTATACTAAAACGTAGTTGATGAATAGACATGTCTATTGGGCTTCTGAGCCTACTCAAGTTGCTGGCCAACTTGACAAATTGTTTTATAACATAAATAAATTCATAACTTCATAAATACTTATCGGAATCGGATGATCTTTAGATCAATCCTACACCTATTGATGAGAGGGATCCAATAAAAATATCAGCTGCCCTAAATAAGATGACCCACACGGAGTTTGGCCCTAGTTTCCGATTTTAACACTCCCTTTCAACTACGGAGAACTTCATTCACTAATCCATATGTCCAATTGTACTATCTCTCCCATCAGTGCCCTGCACTACTCAACTCTGCTCAGCTCTTCTCAGCTTTGCTGAACTCTGCTCTGCTCAGCTCTGCTCTGCTCAGCTCTACTCAGCTCAGCTCTGTTCTGCCTACTGAACCATGAAGAAGAAGAATTGATCGAAGATGGATCATACCATGCTCCACTGACCCGAAGTCAGTCTCAGAGTGTGTACCACTGGTCCCAGACCAGTCCTCAACTTACCCGAAGTCAGTGTCATAGTATGTACCACTCTCACTAGTCCCAAACCAGTCCTATACTGACTCGAAGTTAGTCTCAGAGTATGTACCACTGGTCCCAGACCAATCCTCAACCGACCCGAAGTCAGTGTCACAGTGGGTACAACTACAACTGGTCCAAGACCAGTATCATTGATCCCAGATCAATGAAGGTCATCCTAGCTTAGGGAGTACGGTAGATACAGCGATGCGTCCATCGGTACTACTATGGTCCCTATCCTCATTCCCTGCTCATTGACCAGATGAGAGGTACTTCCCATGAGTCTCGATTGCATGGGTAGGATGCCTCAACAGGAGAACTAATCATCATGTCCACAGGAGAGCGAATCATCCTATCCCACAAGAGAGAAAATCATCTTGTCCACAGGAGAGCGAATCATCTTGTCCACAGGAGAGCGAATCATCCTCTCCCGCAAGAGACCGAATCATCTTGTCCATAGGAGAGCAAATCATCCTTTCCACAGGAGAGCGAATCATCCTGTCCCACAAGGGAGCGAATCATCTTGTCCACAGGAGAGCGAATCATCCTGTCCACAATCACCATGGAGAACACATCATCCAGGCCCATAGGAGAAGTAATCATCCTGTTCAATGCACACCACCAGGGGAGGGTGAGTCACCCTGTGGTCGTATGTTGCTCTAGTAAGAATCCCAAGCCCCCAGAGCTCCCAACATGCAGGACCCTTTTACAAGGGTCTCTTGACGACTCCAAGTCGTTCGAGAAAATCACAGATTTGATCTTTCCCCGGGGCTTTATCAAGATGTCTGCTACCTGTACATTAGGATCAATGCGATGGAGCCTCCTTGCTCATCGACTTACCATATCCAGATAAGGCAGTATCTAATGTCTCTCTGCAGGAGTAATCATCGAATACAGGATTCCTCAATAATCGAATCCCACCTTTGGTTGTCACAGAAAATCATAGTGGTATTCATCATGTGTACAAACAACTCACTGAAGAACTTACTCAACTAGGGAGCTTCATACAAGATCATACTCGTAGATATGTATCCGGTCTCGGCGGTGTTTATACCAACCGACTTCTGCTTCCTGCTCATTCATGATATCAAAGCAGAACCCAAAGAGAAGCATCACTAAGAAATGCTCTAGTGATCCTCCACACTGCCTGCCCAGTCAGCATTCGAATAATCATGCAATTTCATATTTCCGGCAGTGTATCTCAATCCATGAGAGATTGTGCCTCGAAGACATCTCAGAAGATTCTTAGCACCAATCCAGTGAGGCTCAACCAAATATGAGCTCACCATGCTAACAGCAAAACATATGTCCGGACAGAAGTTCACCAAGAACATCAACGCCTCAGAGGCATTTCCCAAATCTGGTCCGACATCATCACCATATAACTTCTTGAAAGTTAAGATCCTCAAGGTAGTCACGGGCTTGCAATTTATCATTCCATATTCCGAATCCAACTCCCTCTTACTTCTGCATATGAGAGGGTCTACACCTGTCAGAAATAGGTCGTCCTCATAAGGTGCCAGTATGAGAGGTCTATCATCCGCAACCTTCGGGTAGAGATTGGATCAGTTTCACTCTCAGTGAATCTCAGCTTCATCAGACAGCTATCAATCCTCTCATACTATGCCTGAAGTGTTTTGCTTCAAGTCATAGAGGGCTTTCTTCCACCTGTATACATGAGATAACCGATCATGAATCTCAAACTCCTCAGGTTGTTCCAAAACTGTGGACCTGCTGCATGAGGTGAATGGTCCCCTTATAAGATTTTCCTTCAGTACATCTCAGACATGAACCTTCATGCTCCTTTTGAATTCAAGCATCCCAGTCACTATCTGACTCACAGACCTTCGATGTTGTGTCAATGGACATGGTCCCTAGTGGACTTCCTACAACTTGATACAACCTTGAACTCAAAAACATCTTTGAAAAATCTATTTTCAAACACGTACCTTTCCATCGATGAGTGCCACCCTA
>APFE030193150.1:32157-68310 GCA_000404065.3 Pinus taeda
CTTCCATTGCTGAAATGGACACCAGGTTCTTCTTGCGATCAGGTACATAAAAGAGATTCTGTAAATGAATCGAGTTACCCTCATTCAATTGAGGGGTAACATTCCCTTACACCCTTTCCGGGATAGGTGGCATCGGCTCCAAGTATAATCCCACGATTGTTTCCATCTCTACCAAATTAGACAGTCCACCCTTCTATCCGATGAAGTGCCTTGAAGCACTGGGGTTCCTTGCTTTCTTGAAGAGTCGACCATTTCCTTGATGACCTGCATTACCAGTCATTCCTTTGATCATTGAAGATGTCCCTGGAATGATTGTTATCTTCATCAGGAGATGTATCTCTGCCATTCGAACACTCCTTCGCATAATGGCCAAACTTATTGTAACCAATGCATCTGCCTTTTCTTCCACCCTTAGATCCGAACTTCCCAATGAAGTGATCTTTAAGTAGGCCATCAGAAACTTCCGCTGCGCATTCTGATAATATTCTCTGCTTCACTTCACCCTCGGTGAATTTGAAGAGGGATGAGGAACCCATTGATCCTTTTGTCCTTTCCCAGCTGTCTTCGGTGATTGCTCTTTCACTCTTGCTTGGGCATTGTCTTCACCTCAGCTCTGATACCATGTTAATTTTAGGTAAGTTCTATGCTAGAGCAATTTATTTCAATTTTCATAGTTAGCTCAATATCTTTTCCAGATTAGCAATCACATCAGCATTAAAGTAAACTGCAAATAGAACATAAATATAAATCGCAGAAGACAAGCCAAGACAAGAGGACACAAGATGTGGCAGTAGCTAAGGACAAACCCCAATGTGGGGAAACCCTTGATCAATTCTTCTTTTATGTTCTTCAAAGTTCAGCAGAGAAAGAGAGAGAGAGAGATAGTACATTTACAATAGAAGTCAACACTTTGACCTCTGATATCTGCATGAGATCAGTTGAAGACATATTACTTCAAATGATTCTCTAAGGTGACTCCTTCACCTATCATAGTGTTATATTTCGTCCATTAGTTGTCGCTTACCGTGTAGCACCATGTTGTACCATCACAGTGCTGGACCTTGATGACTAAACTGCTCTCATCTGCTCTCATCATCATGCTGCCCATTATGCTGCATCTTTATCGTTCTTGTAGTACCATGATCTTCATCATGGCTGCAACATAGAGGCCTTTACTGTAGTATCACTAGGATCACTTGCTGCACTGAGTTCCTTTGAGACTATGAAATCACATCTATGTATGATCATTACAGTCATGATCAAGACTATGATCATTATCACTCTTCATTGAAGTATGATGAGACTGCCTCATGCTGTGATGATATAGTCTCCTTTGTGTTTGAGGATCTCTTCATCGGACCCTTGTTTCATTATCAAGTCATGGTAAGACTGTAATATATATGTATGGAAGAGACAGCGTATAACATTGTCTTCATCGAGTTGATAGAGTAGATCTATCATTGTTGTCCAATGAATAGTCTGTTACAGGAGTGCCATTTGATGTCAAGACTAATCCTTGTTATGCCGAGATTATCCAGACTTCATGCTACCTTATCCAAGATCCTCTCTGCTATATCAACTGAGATCTAGCACCTACAAGTATGCCGAGAATATACCTTTATCTGAGATCCTTGTTGTGTCCTCATTTATGCTGAGACTACAGAGATGCGTGGGCATGACATACGAGATCTGGTTTGTCTACATGAACAAGTCTCCTTCTACTGCGAGAACAGGTCTTCCTTGCTGCGTGAACATGTCTCCTTTGATGCGTGAACATGTCTCCTTTGCTGCATGAACAAGTCTCTATCGATTTGCGTGATAGGACTGTGTTTAGGCTTCTACAGGCAGCGTATTAAAGGTTCCTTCATGGCAGCGTATAAGGCCCTCTTAGACAGCATATTAGTTGATTGTATAAGGGCTTCTTGCACAGCGTATTAGAGTCTCCTCAATGTCTGCGGATCTAACCTTATCCAAGCCTTTATTTGTTGCAGTTAGGGCCTTTCCTTTGGCTACGTATGAGGCCTCTTTTACTGCAGCTAGGGAAACGTACTGCAGCTAGGGCATTATACACTAAGCCCAACGTATCTTCTTAGTGTCTCTCCTTCACCAAAAACCCAAAGACGTGGAGAGGAGGAGATCACATGAAGAGTGTGTCCAAATGACTTCAAGTCCTCTTCTATTTATACTAAAATGTAGTTGATGAATAGACATGTCTATTGGGCTTCTGAGCCTACTCAAGTTGATGGCCGACTTGACAAATTGTTTTATAACATAAATAAATTCATAACTTCATAAATACTTATCAGAATCAGATGATCTTTAGATCAAACCTACACCTCTCGATGAGAGGGATCCAATAAAAATATCAGCTGCCATAAATAAGATGATCCACATGGATTTTGGCTCTAGTTGCCAATTTTAACATAAAAGGACCCAACCAAAGGTTGTCAAACTTGCCATGTTTTCCTTTGTCTTCTCTTCTAGCATCCCATCTTTGTACCAAATCACCTTCCTTGAAATCTCTTTCCCTAGCTTTCCTATCAAACAAGCTTTTCATTTTACTCTGATATTTCTTAAGCTTGTAATGAACTCCGTCTCTATTCTCATTTAGTTCTATGATCTGATTTATCCTTCGAGAGAAATCATCAGGCTCTTCATTTGACTCTTGTAGAAATTTCATGACAGGAAAAGCTAAATGTGTGGGAAATATAGCTTCTTTACCATAAATGAGCTAAAAAGGGGATTTACCTATCAATCTTTTTGGTGAAATCCTGTTGGCCCAAAGTGCATAAATGAGATGACTATCCCAACTCCTTTTATGACCCTCCAATGTTTTCTTTATAACTTTAACCAAACTTTTATTTTAGGACTCTGCCATTCCATTTCCCTGTGGATAGTATGGGGTAGATTGATGCAACAAGATCTGATATTTCTGACAGAACTCAATCATCTTAGTACTGTTGAATGTTGTTGCATTGTCTATCACTATTTGCCTGGGGTATCCAAATCGAGACAATATGTATTCTTCAATAAATTTGATAACAACAATATCAGTTGCATTTCTGACTGGAATGGCCTCTACCCATTTGGTAAAGTAATCTGTAGCAGTCAATATCCATCTGTGATGATTGCTTGATGGAGGGTGAATTTCACCAATGAAATCCAATCCCCATTGAAGAAAAGGTGCTTGGACTAGTACTGGAAGCTTTCCAGCAAACATTTGACACTATGTATAGCTCCTAACCTTTGCTCCCACCTGTGCAAATAGAGTAGGCCAATAAAACCCTGCCCTTAAGATCTTGTATGTTGCAGCCCTCCAAGCATAGTGCCCTCCACCACAAATACCTGCATGAAATTGATCAATGATGCCTTCTGTCTCATTTTTTGTTAAGCAAAGTAAAAGGATGTTAGGAGGATGCTTCCAATATAGATTTGCATTAACAATACAGTACTTTACAGCCTTCAACTTCAGTATTTTACATTAATTTTTACTGAATTCAAGTGGACATTCAAATTCTCTAAGAAAATTCACAATATTAGAGTACCAATCTGATAATAAAAAAATTTCATCAATGTGAATCAGAATTGACTGATCTAATGCAGAAGGTTCTTGTGGATTCTTCACAGTTGGGCTCTCAGAAGGTTCTTGTGGGTTCTCCTGTGTGGAGGTTGCAGAAGGTTCTTGTGGATTCTTCACAGTTGGGCTCTCGGAAGGTTCTTGTGGATTCTCCTGTGTGGAGGTTGCAGAAGGTTCTTATGGATTCTTCACAGTTGGGCTCTCAGAAGGTTCTTGTGGATTCTCCTGTGTGTGGGTTGCAGAAGGTTCTTGTGGATTCTTCACAGCTGGGATTTCAAAAATAGAATTTATTCCTAAGATCTTACAATTGGACTCAGCAAGTAGCTTAGCCAGGCCTTGATCTTTTACGAGCTCGGTAGTCTTGATGATGAGATCATACTCTAAAATCTTTGTTATCCATCTCCCTCTCCTTCTATCAGTATCAAACTCAGTTAAAATAGTTTTGACAGCACTATTGGGTACATAGGCAATAATAGAAAAGTGGAGGAGATAGACTCTAAAGGCTTTCAGAGCTTGAACTAAAGAATATGCCTGTTTTTCAATGATGTCATACTTTAGTTCAGTATCTCTCATTACTTTGCTAAAAAAGGCAATGGGTTGGTCATCTCCATCTTTATTCTTTTGCAAAAGAACGGCAGCGAAGGTAGTTTCAGAAGCAAAAGAAAAGACACTAAAAGGTTCAGAGTAATCTAGACTGGCTAAGATGGGGGCTTCTGCAATGGCCTTTTTAATCTGATCAAATGCTTGCCTAGCAAGAATAGTCCATTTAACTTCATGGTTCTTTTTCAGCATATCAGTTATGTCCTTAACTATTTCAGCATAATTAGGGATAAACCTTCTTAAAAAATTAATTTTCCCAAGGAAAGCTTGAACTTCCTTCTTGTTCCTTGGTAATATGAGTGCATGAACTGTTGAGACTCTTTTGGGATCAATGACTACTCCTTCTTTAGAAATGATGTTGTTGAGCAGTTTTCCTTCTTGGAGTGCAAACAAAGACTTCTTGGGATTAAGAGAAATCCCAAATTTTCTGCACCTGTCAAAAACCTTTCTCAAATGCTTTAAATGTTTTTCATCAGAATTGGAAAAAACGGTTAAATCATCTAAATAAATAACAACAAATTTATTGGTCTTACCTAAAAATGCTAGGTCCATAGCACGTTGAAATGTAGCTCCAGCGTTAGTTAACCCAAAAGGCATTCGGGCATACATGAATGTGCCCAAAGGAGTTGTGAATGTAGTTTTTTCTCTATCCTCTAGACTAACCATAATCTTATTATATCCAGAAAAACCATCTAACATGGAAATTCTATGGGCTCCTGAAACCTTTTGAAGTAATTGATCCATCTTAGGTAATGGATAATTATCTTCCAGGGAAGATTTGTTCAAATTCCTAAAATCCACACATAATCTAATTTCACCATTCTTTTTTCTCACTAGAACTAGATTGGCTACCCAATCAGAATATCTCAATGGAAGTATTATTTTAGCATCAAGTAACTTCTTAAGTTCTTTTTCAATAACAGGAAGAAGGACAAGATTAATTCTCCTCAATTTTTGTTTGAAAGGTTTTGCCTTTGGTTTTAATGGAATTTTATGTTCAATAAGAAATGTATCATATGTTTTTAATTCATTATAAGACTAGGCAAAAACATCTTTGTAGGCTTTAAGGAGAGCTAAATATTTGTCATTGGCTTCCATTGACAAGGATGCAGAAATTTTAACATTTCTAATTTCTTTAGAACTTCCAATGTTATAAATTTCAATATTTTCCTCATGTGAATCTGATAGTGGATTTTTGGGGGCATCATTATGATCAAAGAGCTTCTCAAGAGGGATTAACCCTTTGGAATAAAATTGTTAGATAATTGAATAATGCTATAATCAGCAAATTTAGACTCAAATTGTGGTGTTTAATTTTCGTTGTCAACTTCAAGATTATCAAGTTGTTCTTCCTCAATTTGCAGGTTTGAGAATTCATCAATGACTTGCAAAAAGGATTTTAGTTGCTCGTCATCATCAAAAATTTGCTAGTGCTTTAGATTGTCAGGAATAGATGGTCTATACTTGACTTGAATTTGATACTAGACAAGCATTTTATCATGAACTTTAAAAGAACTTGTAGAAACAGCCAAGGAACCTGCATGCACGTTTTGATCTCTAGGAATAGCAGTGATATTGAATGCTAAAAAGAAATTTTCAATTGAATCCCAAATTTCATTCCTATAAGATCTTAGTCTGGGGTGCTTAGTTTGACATTGATTCCTAACTTGTTTGACAATAAGTTCAGAATCACTGTATACACTTGAATTCTGCACCTTAAGACTTCTTGCTAATTCCAACCCTAGCAGAAAAACTTCATACCTTGCTACATTATTAGTTACATCGAATTCAAGTTTATATGATTGGGTAATATTTTCTTTATCTAGTAAAATTAATACGATTCCAGCTCCTGCTCCTTCCTTTGAGCAAGAACCATCAAAGTACAATTTCCAAATATCAGTTTCAATGGTTTTAGGTTTGTCAACAATGTTTTCAATAGTAAGTTGAGTATTTTGTGAATTATTAGCTAATAATTCAAAACACCCAAAGTCTTGGTCAACCGCATAAATAAGATGATTCCTAGCTTAATCAGATTTACAAATAGTATTCATAAATCTAACTTCTCTGTATAACCTGAGATGCTCACTCCCATATACCAGAATAGTGGCATAAGACATATCCATTTGTAAGCTTCCTCCTAATTTAGCACCGCAAGATCTTGATAACAGCATGCCAAATTTGGGAGGGATGTCAGTGACTACAATGTCTAAAACCACACTTTTGATAGGGATCTGAGCTAAGGCAAGCACCTAATCTTTAATAAGTCCAAGACAAGGTACTTTCTTGGAGTCAAAAGTGTAAAGATCATGGTAAGTTCTAGTCACTTCTAATTGCAGCGGGTCCATGATTACTTTAGGCATCAAATTATGGGAAGCCCCGGAATCTAGCATACAGTTATATAACAGGAAATCATGAATTCTCAAAGTCACATAAAAAGGTGGTACATTCTCATCTATCATGTCAGAGCTAGGACCAAAAACTATTGAGGGTTTTTCGTCTTGCGAGCTTATCACATCCCCTCAGCATCAACACTGGATCACCGAATCCATTTTGAAACTTGGTTTTTATACCCTGGATTCTTTGACAATTCAGCTAGGGGAATTGGCATTTTAACTCTTTACAGTTCTCTATCAACATTGAAGGTTGTCAAAACAATTTTATCAACTAGGCTTGTTTCAACTGTTTAATTCAATGGTTGAATAATTGTTGTTTGGGTTTCAGCAGATTTGATCTGAGGTTCATTTACAGTGGGACTTTTTGGAGGTCTACCAGGCCCTGACCTAGGTCTTAGATCGTATCTCCTATTCAATTCTCCACTTAAAATTCAGAAAAGGTATGATATTTAGAAATTTGATGGTCTTCTTGATCTTGAGAAAACTGATTTAAAGGGTGAGAAACAATAACATTATGTACAGATGAATGATCCAAAGTATTTATATCTTCAGAATTAAAGTTCCAATGTCATATGGTTGTTGGTCATCAATCATCAATGGGGGTTGGATCTGTTGATCAGTGTTCGGTCTCTGCAAAATTTGAGTTTGGGGGACTCTTCTAAACTGAGTTTGAAGTCTAGCAGCAATTTTTTGTATCGTTTTAGGCTGTGAGTTTCTATCTTAGAAATCCTATTAAAAAGGTTTCTAAGTAATGATGTTATCTCATCTATCTTTTGATCATCGTTTTTGGTTTTTGAGGAAGACCCTTCTTCCTTAGCTTTCATTTTTCTTTCAACCTTTTCAGCCTTGGCTTTGAGTTTAGATGATGTTGATCTATTAGCCTCAACTTCTATAGTGTTAGTTTGCATATCCTGTAAGGTAGGAGATGTCCTTTCCCTAAGCATGACTGCAAAGTCATTATCAAAGGCCTTTGAAAACCTAACTTTTGTTGTTGTAACTGGAGGTTTACAATCAGGACGCATCTTATGGTAAAGTTTATTGAATCGTTTAATGAAATTTTCCACTAGTTCACCACGGTTTCTTTTAAGCTCGTCAAATTTTGTAAGATAGTAAACTAGATCCTTTTTATCACCCCACTGATTCTTGAATATGGTAGTTAATTCATTCCAAGAATGAATTGAATCAGCTCTGAGTTGTCTAAACCAAATCCTAACGTTTCCCTCTAAAGATTGAACAAATAATCGCATATATACATCCTCATGCTCTATGTTCATATCATCAGCAAAATCTAAAAACGCAGCTACATGATCTTCAGCAGACAAACCAGTTTCCCCATTAAACCTGGGCAGGTGTTTCAAATACCCATGAGGAAAATTATTGAGCTAGTTGGGAAGATATAGGGCAGCATACCTAGCTTGAATGATAGGTTGATAGGCCATATTTGAAGATGATGAAGATGGTGAAGTTGTGGGTGAAGATGGAGGTGTAAACGTGGGAGGAGGAGGATGGGAAAGTGGAGGATCCCTAAAAGTTTTAAGAGGTGTTTTAATAACTAACTTCTGAACCTCTGTTTCAACCTGTTCTTTATTTTCAAACAAAGGGTTTGAATATACAGAGAATATTTTTTCAGGTTGTGAAGAAGTAGATGGAAATATATAATGATTGGGGGAGATAAAATCAGTTGGTTTTAGCTCCGGTAAATGTACATCTAGTTCTTCCTCTGACTTGGGTGAATCTAAAAATATTTCAGGGAGTTTGTATGATTCCAAAGGTTGGATTAACAGAGTTGACTTCAAATCAACTCCTTTAGATAATACTTCTAAAACCCTAGGTATTAGATCAGCCACATCTAATTAGGATGGAACAGAGCTAAAGGGATCAGAAGCTTAAATATCTTCAGGCTGTAATGGCACAGAAAAAGAAGCAGAAGCTTAGGGTCTCCTTCTAAACGAGGCTTCTCTCACCAGTCTCTCTGGATCAGATAAAGGAGAAATAATTTGAGAAATAGAGTGAGATCGGGTATGTTTTGAAGGAGCCAACTTGGTCTTGTGGAGTCACCAAGTGAATTATTTTAACCTACATTTTCTTTATTCACCTTAAAGAAAAAGTCTTAATCGTTGTTCCAGGGAAAATAGTTTAATTTTCGCTCCCCCGCAACGGCGCTAGTCTAATGTTGTCCTCTGAGATGACTCTAAGTCAGTTAGTCATGCCAGAGCATCTAAAATGTTTTGTTTGTTTTTAAAGTTTTTGGATGACCAATGTTATGAATAATTTGAAAACAGGTGCTTAAGCCTTAATAGTTACTAAGTTGGATGAAAGGGATGTTATTTGCCTGTTTATAGTTAATTGATTTAAAATGGGTGAATAGCAGAGTCTTGATGAAATATAACTTGCTAAATATTCTTGGAGAATATTTGATTGGTTATAAGAAATGAATACAGGCAAACAACGTTTCCTGTAGAACAAAATATATTTAAACGAATGCATATGGGTGTGACAATTAATTGATATAGAGGAGTTTATAATAACAGATAGTCTTATAAACTAGTCCATAATTATTGTTTATAACTTCACAGGGGATTTAAGACTGATTGATACTCAGGATGATCTTACCCAATCTCTGCATAAAGACTTAAATACATGAAGAAAGACATAATGAAATAAACACATAAGAAAAACTTACTAGGAGACAAACTATAGTAGGCAAATTCAGAATCCTTTCATTAACTTGAAGCAAATCCCCAACGCGGTTACAATTTTGTTCTCAAAGCTCATCCAAGGGTTCAAGCCTTAATAACTCAAACGACGAGTTATTTATACAAAAATTTCTTCTAGATATTTTTAAAACAGAGATACAAAAATAGTACAAAACTATAGGAATTTCAAAACTACTAAGTGTTGGCACTATCCTTTAGCAATCTGTTGATAATGTGGTCCCCAAAAAGTGTTGCCCAACTGTCTGACAGTTGTTGATGAAAGTTACTCGATAACTTCACACAAGTGATCCCATCTGTCTTCACTTGATATAGAAAGATTTACCAATTTCCTGTAAACTTCATCAACCTCGATGTACTTCTCAAAAGTGGGCTTATTTACAAAAAATGTGTTTAATCTCATGCTTAATTGTCAAGTCAAAATCTAAAGCTTCTAACATTTGTTTTCCTATAATATGACCCTTTATGCCTGCAAAACTTGCTTTATCAGTTGCTATAGAATAAAGCTTTTGGCAATATTCCTCCAAACTGATCAACCTGTCATTTGGGGCCACTAATTCTGGCAGTCTTCTCTAATTGAGTAAATTAAACTTAAAATGAAACCTTTGAATAGAAGTCTTCAAGGTTTGGCACTTAGTTTCTAACTGAGTCATAAGGCTTCTTTCTGCAAAACCTTCTTGATCTCCAAAATAGTTTTTGTTCTGTCCAAAATCTCAATCTACTCCAACTCGGCCCTAGTTTTTGAATTAAGAACTTTGATCATATATGTAGCTTCGCTCGGTTTGTCTTTAAGAAGTTGCTTAACTTCATCAATAGCTATCTGACATTTGTTTATAAGTTCCTCTTGCTCAAAAATGATCTGAATGGAGGGCCATACTTCAGTTATGCCCTGACTAATATCTGCCTAAATGCTTTCCTTGGCTTGGGCCAAGGTTCGAGCCATTAATGACTCACTCTGCAACTCTTCTATCCTTCTGGTCAACTTATGGGTCTTCTGCATTTCTTCAACATACAAAGTGTCATTTTTTATCTTCTGAACTTCCAGATTCTTAAATTTCTTGTGAAGACTTTCATTTTCTTGTTTCTGGTGAGTCAACTCCTATAAGAGTTTGTTCAAATCTCCTGTTGTTGATGTAGATTTTGTTGTGGTTGATGTCGATTCCCCTGTTGTTTTGGACACTGTAATAGGAATAGTTGTGATGGGAGCTATAGTTAACTGGGCAGATTGCTCTTTTTCCTTAAGCAATTTCTCAATTTGCTCCTCCATGGTCTTTATCTATACATTATGCTCAATGATCAGCTTGAGAATTTCTTCTTTGTGTTGTTCACTTTCTACTATCTCCTTGGTTTGAGGGTCCTCTATAGAAGGCAGTTTGAGCTGCTTCCTCAATGCTGTAATATCCGCATTTTTCTTTTTGATAATACCTTCTGCAGCTTTAACATTAGTAGGGTCATCCAATTTTAATCACTAAGTCTTCTAATGACTTGACCCTATTATCCTTTGCTAAAGATGATATCTTTTCAATCTTCAATTGTGACTGCACATTTGACAGGGCAGTTCTGAGTTTTGACAATGCCATAGCAGTGTTGGTCATGGTAGAGAAAAGCATCTCACCAGACTGCCTATGCATGTCCATTTGATCAATTGGGTATATCTGATTAGCATCAAAAGAAAATGCAGTCTTCTTGTAATCAGAATAAGCCTTGGGAAAAGGCAGTTGAGCCTGTAGAAATTCCATTTGCATTCTACCCTTTTTGCTGTCAAAAGTTGTCAACAACCTGTGTTGTGAAGTAGAAGTCTGCTTCCAAAACTGCGCATAAACATTTGCCTTTAAAGTTTCATTCTTCTGCTTAATTTCAAGGAAATTAGTTAATTCACTTCCTCCTGCAGATTGGGTGATTTCTAACAAATTCTGTGAAGCTGAAGAAGAAGATGGAGTAGTGATTACAGGGTCTTCTGTCCCTATAGAAACCTATGAATCATCCAAATTGATGATGATAGGATCCTTCTGACCCTAAGTAGTAGTAGTGCCTTTGGAGTCAATCCTTGATTTCTTCTGATAATGAATGAATTCCTTTTCTCCAACTACTGATGATGAAGATCCTTCTCTGGGCCTCTTGTCCTGCTTGGTGTGAGAAGTAGGAGTCTAAAGAGTAAAAGGAGGTAAACCCAATAGAAGAGGAAGAGCAGAGAAACAAACAATAGAGGAAAACTCAAGAAGATCAGGAAGGGTTCCAGGAAGTAAAAAGCAAAAGAAGATATACTGAATGGTTCATAAGACCAGGTGAAGCTCGGTTGGAAACCCATCTGTTTGAGTATTGCATCTGCTTTTAAACCTGCTGATCTAGTATTACAAATGAATGATCCTACCTGTGACTTTATCTTAAACTGAGATTTCCTCCTCCCTGAAATAAAATGAAGTTCATCCATATTAATCATTTGCCTAATATATTCCAAAAAAAAAATTCTCATTGGAACATATTTGGGCAATTTATATGGAGCCAATTCGTAGCCATGTACTCGATGTATCTAAATAAGAATTACTATCTACTTTACTATGGGGAGCGAGCTCTGGTGACCTAAAAGCGAAAAAACCCTAATGGTCAGGCTACCATGAGGTAGACAGCGCGGGAACCCAAAAAAATACAGCAAGAAACAGACACGGAAAACAAGAAACAGTAGTAATGACAGAGGAAGAAAGGAGGGGAGAGATCCCCTCCTATCAAGATGCAGCAGTGGGGGAAAGTCAAAACAATAGCAACCAGGCGGAAGAAACAAAAAAGCAGGGACCCGTCCTTGGAGCTAGATGGCAGGCCGGAAGCAGAGGCGAGTGTTTACCATGTGCAGTAGAGAAACCAAGATTCATAATCCCAATGAACAAGCTAAAGCAATATAGAAGCTACATGAAAGATCATGTGCTAATCTGCAAATTCATCGGAGTTTGGCCGACGGAAAAGGACCTCACCAGATGGATCCAACAAAAATGGCAACCCCGAGGACACATCGAACTGAAGCTGGGAGCAAAAGGCTTCTTCACGTAATTTTTTCGAACCTGCAAGACAAAGAAAAAGTGTTTGAAAATGGTCCATATTTCCATTATAATGTAGGACTACTTATGAGATACTGGGAGGAATGTTATAACCCAGATAAAGAAAAATTCCTCGCAACTCCAGTGTGGGTACCACTGTTCGGATTACCAATGGACTTCTGGGATCCTGAAATCTTAGAAGGAATAGGAAACACAATAGGCAACTTTTGTTAAAATAACTGAAACCACAAAAAAGGGAAAATACACCATATGCTAGAATTTGTGTCTATATGAATATAGCTAACCCTATTCCAGATACAGTCGAACTAGAGTATCATGAGGAAATATGGCAACAAACCCTAGACTATGAGCACATACCCTTCCAATGCAGAAGATGTCATGAGTATGGACACCTGTTCAAGGAATGCCTACTCCCAATAGAAGAGGAAGAGCAGAGAAACAAACAATAGAGGAAAACTCAAGAAGATCAGGAAGGGTTCCAGGAAGTAAAAAGCAAAAGAAGATATACAAGAGAAAATCCCAGTGAAGGAAGGAAAGGAAAACAAACCAAGCCAAACAACACAAATAGCTTTGAAATTCTACAAGAGGAAGAAGAAGACAATGAGACCCAAACAATGGATTATCAGGAAAAAAAAAAAAGAAAGGAAAGTAGCACAAATCAAGGCAAATCATAGACGAAGAGAAAGGCACAAAGTGATCCAATTGAAAAGGAGGAAAAGGAAGCGGGAGAGTAAAAGGAAAACGCAAGGATGGAAATTGATACAAGCAGAGGAGAAGAACTAAGCATGGAAGAAAAAGCACTGCGGAAACTTCTAAATGAAAGGGGACACCTGGATGAAAGATTCATTCCAAAAGAGCAAAAAAGAATCTATAGAGAAACATTCCAGCAATACAAAGTGAAACAAGGATAGAGCAAGCTAGAAATGGTAGAACAACTAGGCCTCCATCAAGATAATACTCAAAACCAACAAAATAAAACAAAAGGGGGCAAAATGAGGTAGGAGGAATATACAGGAATCGATTCAGATCATGGGAGAAATGCTAGTGAACACGGGAAGAGTAGTGTCGCTATCAACGGTATTTCATCAGCTAAATCAAGTAACCCAATGATAATAACATCCTGGAATATAAGAGGCCTAAATAGTAAAGGCAAGCAGAGACTCCTAGCAGATAGGCTAAGAAAAGAAAAACCCCAAATAATGTTGGTACAAGAAACAAAAATCTTAGGAAGGAAAATGGAGGAAATCTTGAGCAAAATCAAACTGAAGTATGAAAGTATGACCATAAATGCGAAGGGTAGCACGAGAGGAATCACAATACTATGGAACCCCGCAGAAATCCTAGCAAACTATGGGATAGGAATGAAAAGAATACTCACAGGGAAGTTCAAGTTAATAGGAAATTGAGAGTGGTTCCTAGTCTCAGCAGTGTATGGACCGCATACACCAGCAGAAAGAGGAAGCTTCCTCAACCAACTACAACAGCTAGGAAACCTACATGAAGAAAAGTTGTGGTTGATAGCAGACGACTTCAATATGACAACATCAAAAGATGAGAAGAAAGGAGGACTACAAAGAGAAGAGCCAAATATGGAGAAATTCAGGGACCTTCAGGCAGAACTGAAGATGGTTGATATACCAACTATAAATGGAAAATACACATGGAACAATCGAAGAGGAGGGACCAGACAAATCACATCAAGGCTAGACAGATTCCTAGCATCAGAACACTTAATAGGAAAAGATATATTCTATGAAGCATCTATTCTTCCATGTCTAGGATCGGATCATTGGCCCATCAAACTGAAAATTGCCATGAACCAGCAAAACCAGAATCAACCTTTCAGGTTCAAGGCATTCTGGCTGAGAGATCCAAACTTCATAGAAAAATGAAGAACTGCTGGGAGGAGACGGAGACTGGGAAGGGAAGGAAGAAATAAAATGCATACTCTCTAACTAAGATTAAAAGATCTAAAAGGAAAGATTAAGAAATGGAACAGAGAAAAATTTGGAAATATCCACAAAGAACAAGAATCTCTCAAGATATCGATGACAAGAATCCAACAGAAAATCATAGATGAAGGGAGAAGTGACGAACTGGCAGAAGAAGAAGAACTGGTGCTAAATAAACTAGAGGAAAGAAGAAAACAAGAGGAGATCATATGGAAACTGAAATCGAGAATTCAATGGCTAAAAAAAGGGGAGAGAAATACAAAATTCTTCCATAAGGCAATGCTGCAACACAGACAGCAAAATAGAATATTCTCCCTAAAAGACAAACAGGGAAACAAGATAATACAGATAGAAGAAATGGAAAACTTGCTGGTACAACATTTCAAAGAGCTCCTAACAGAACCCAATATCAGAAGGGAAGCAGATATTGAAAGAATCAGTCAACATATCCCTAAATTGATGAACGGAGACCAGAACTTGGCACTCTTAAGGATAATAACGAAAAAAGTGGAAAAGGTAATAAAGAAGATGGCAAAGAATAAAGCACCAGGGCCGGATGGCTTCACAGCAGAATTCTATCAAGCCACGTGGGACTTCATGAGTCAGGATATAACGAATGCAATAAAAGAATCCCGGTGCACTAAAGGAATGCACCTAGCCTTAAATGTGACCTTCCTAGCTCTAATACCAAAGACAGAGAATACAAAAAAAACCACAAGGGTTTAAGCCGATAGCGCTCTGCAACGTCATATATAAGATCCTAGCCACTATAATGGTAAATAGATTAAAACCAATACTTCCAGAATTTATATCCTAGGAACAGACGGGTTTGTTAAAGGCAGACAGATCACTGATGGAATAGTCGTAGCACAAGAAGTAATACATTCTTTGAAGAATACAAAAACCAAAGGGATGTTGATAAAACTTGATCTAGCAAAAGCGTATGACAGACTTAGCTGAGGATACCTACAACAAATCTTAAAGGCATACGGCGTTGAGGACAGGTGGGTAAACTGGGTAATGTCAATGATCAAGACGCCAGTTATATCAATCCTATTAAATGGATCACCATCAAAAGCCTTTAATCCATCCAAAGGACTCAGGCAAGGAGACCCGCTATCCCCGATCATGTTCATAATCGCAGCAGACAGTCTAGGAAGAATAATAAAAGACAAAACGCAAAGCGGACAACTGCAGGGATTACGACTACGGGGAAATGACCTACCTCTCACCCATCAACAATTTGTTGATGATGTTATGTTATATGGCCAGGAAACACTTAAAGAAGCAAAACAATTAATGGGAATTCTCACAGAATTCATTAAGGCATCGAGGACAGAAATAAGTAAAGAGAAATCTGAATCTATTTCTTCAATACACAAGCTTCTTCCCAAGCTTTCCTGGCAAGAACAATGGGATTCAGAGTTGGGAAATTTCCTACAAAATACCTAGGTATTCAGTTAAGTGACCAATAGAACAGAGTGTGGCTAATTGGGGTACATTGATAGGCAAGATGCAAAAGAGAATGCAAAACTGGACATTCAGGGCATTGAACATCCCGAGCCGCATAATCCTGCTTAAGTCGGTGCTACAAGCCATACCGATTTACCAACTGACCAGCCAAGCTGCACCTAAAACAAGCTGCCAAAAAATAGTCGATATGTTTAAAAAGTTCCTTTGGCAAGGGTCGAGCAAGGTAAAAAAATGGGCGTTGCTACTCTGGAATTGGTTAAGTAAATCAACAAAAGGAGGATTAGGCCTAAGAGATCCATATATCCTAAATCAAGTTATGGGGGCCAAGTTGTGGTGGCGCTGGATACAAGAAGGCGACGACCTATGGAAAACACTGTGGGAGAACAAATACAAGACGGCTAGGTCTCCAGAAGGTAAATTGAGAAGCCAAACTGAGAGGAAAGGTTCGGCAATCTGGAACTTGGCAACAGCCAATAAGGAAATAATCAGAGAGCACAGTTTTTGGGAAGTAAGAGAAAGGAACAAAGCAAAATTCTAAGAAGAGGCGTGGCAACAGAGAGGAAAACTAAACCAACAGCCCCTACTCCAAGAGATATATCAGTTCACCATCCAAACAAAGGGCAACAAAGTATGTAATTACTAGAGCACATAGTCGAACGGCTACTGGAGGAAATGGAAACAAAAAGAAAACTAGCAAGAAGCACCAGTAGAAGCTAACTGGGAAATATATAAAAGATAATGGAATCAAGAAAAATAGCGATCAAAGAAAGGACGGACATGCTAAGGTGGGGAATCAGAATTAAAGGTATGTTCACTATAGCAGAGGGATACTATTTAAAAGCAAGATACAATAAACAAATAGAAACAAAAAATGGGGAAAACATATGGAAAATGAAAACATGGCTAAAGGTGACATTCTTTACCTGGATATTAAACCACGGGAGAGTACTAACATGGAACCAGCTGAGGAAAAAAGGAACGCAGGGGCCATCGCGATGGGCCCTTTGCCAAGAACAAGAAGAAACCATGGAACATCTTACCAACGAATGCATAGTCAGCAGTAACCTATGGAAACAACATCAACAGCTCTTTGAGATTAGTGACCGAGATATAAACAACATGAAAATAACAATGGAAAAGTGGAGAAACAAACCTTACCAGAACCCAATCTTGAACAAAGCATGGAACCTGTCTTTAGGATTCATCCTGTGGAACATTTGGAAAAAGAGGAACCCCTTGATCTTCAAGGAAGACGGTAGAGCAAAGAACGGGATATGGAATCAAATCACCCAAAATATAAGAGAGACCATCCTCACAAAGAAGTGGTACGAGGAGGATTGGAAGACGGATCAAACAGAGACAAGAATAATGACATGACTGCAACTAAAGCCTGATATGACAAACATGTCAATAAGGAAACACAACAATAATGAGGTGGAAGAGGCTCAACAATATAGAAACCCTCAACAGTGGTTCATTAAGTTGAATTTTGACGGGGTTACAAAAGGAAACCCCGGAGAAGCAGGGATTGGTGGAGTCTTCAGAGACGACAGGGGAACGATGCGCAGGATCTACGCGATGGATTGTGGACACACAACAAATAACGAAGCAGAGCTCCAAGCGTTGAAAAGAGGGCTAGAAATTGCCATACGAGAGGAATACCACAAGCTTCAGGTAGAAGGGGACGCAAAATTGGTAGTGGACATTGTCAAACAACTGCAGCAGGGAACTTCAGCGGAAAAAATCAGTAGCAGCTGGCAAACTACCTGGTTGGTGAAGGAGATAAGCAAGCTACTAAAACAGATAGGTTATATCCTTCCCACACATGTAAGAAATAAAGGAAATGAACCAGCTAAAAGTCTAGCGAACTGGGGATGCAGGAACAGGGGAAGGACGCTGGATACAAATGAGGCAGAGCTAATGCACACGGAGGAGATGGCAAACCTGAAACAACTGCTAGAAAAAGATAAAGTAAGAGATACGAACACCATAGAAAATCTAGAGAGTTCACGGAGGAGAGGCCAAGAAAGGGAAGGAGGAGGACAGAAGAGGGAAAGGACAATAGCGGGGAATGAAGTGAATAGACAGGAAATCTGGCAGAGGACTGAGCAGGACAGAGGAGGTACACCTCCCAAGAGTACGGGGGAGGTGACGGTGGAGAATGATAGTGAGGAGGGCGGAGCAAAGAGTAGACGGGCGGGCAAAAGCATGACACCAAGTGGCAGAATAAGGACAGTCGTAACACGGCAAGAGCAGTCGAGAGAAGGTGGGAATTTATGAGAGGCAACGGTAGAAAGGACGGAAGGGCAGCATCCCGAGACGAAGGTGAAGGGATCCGTGCCGGTAACAAAGGCCGACAGGTGGCGATTAAGACAAGGGACAGGAGGAAGAGAGGGATAAAAAGAAACGAAAATAAGAAAACAGCAAAGTGCATGCAAACGAAGACGAGGAAAATTGACGAGAAGGAATGTGGCAGAAGAGAGAAGAAGCAAGTGGCCGAGAGAAGGAGAAACACATCAGCAAGTTGGTATGTAACACTCTCGTTCCATAATCCTGTTAAATTCAAAAGTATTATCAATAGGAATCTAGGAAGTCTGAGCTGAAAAATGCATCCAACTGACTCAAAGAGAATTAGAAATTCCTGTGATAAAGGCAAAACCATCTCCATTGATCACCTGAATCCCACGGAAAGGGTGAGTGGGAGGAAGGGTCCTGATGCTAGGACGACAGAGGTTCTCCCGGGGGTAGAAGCCTGTAACTTTCCTAAGCAAATCTTGACCCTGCTCAAGACTATAGGGAAGATGGGGAGAGACGCAGAAGATTCATGGAAAAAAACTTGGGTGAGGAAAATCTAGGAAACCATGCATTCTAGGGGGGGAGTAGGAGATCGGCTTTTAAGATATCCGTAGATAAGCCTGAGAGACTCAAGGGAAGAGGGAAACAAAATCACCCTGCAGTCACGAAGGAACACGTGCGACTGCTAAATTGGGATGGGCAGAGTTCTGATAGAAGCCAGGAATGTCAGGGGAGATGTAAGGGAAGAAACCCAATAAATTTCCCATCCAGGGCTATAATCAGGATTGGCTCCAATCTTCACCTGACCAAAATCCCGATGGGAGCTATAAACCTAGGAATAGATAGAAACCTGAGCAATTTGGAAATTGCAAGGATTCAGTATTATGAATTTGATAAATGTTGTGAATGTGTGATAGGTAATGTAACAGTCTCGGTAAAAGACAGAGACCAAAATAAAGCATAACAGGAAGCAGAGAGCTACGTTCAAACAAAGAACGTAATGGCCCCTAGGAAAGGACCGAGAGTTACGAAAATGGAGGAAGGCACAAGTGGACTGGCAAAGAAAAGAGGCCTGAAACCTGGAGGAGAACAAATGAAGAAAATCATCGATGCCTACATGATCGGGATCCACCAAAAATCAAGGCCCGGATATCGAGCTGGGAGAGAGAATTAAATAACAGCATCAAGCAACGGGATATCCCAATGGAAGAATGGGAAAATATAGTGCAGGACCCGGGAAACACACAGAGAAGACAATCCCTATTCCAGCAGACAATCCAACAATATTGGGTAATGAAAAATGTGGTGGCACGGGCTATGACACAACATCGGGGGCAAATAGCAGAGGAAAGAGAAGAGGAACAAGAGAAGAATAAGGAAAAGGACCCAATCAAGGTGGAACTACTCAGGGAGATAGTGACAATCCAGATTCAAACCTATCGAAACAATCTGGCCCTAGGTAGAATTGAACAGACTCTCAAAGCCCTGAAGTGGAGGATTGAGCAGAGGAGTGAAATGCCAAGATCAAGCGCCAAGGCGCCAGCCCCAGTAACATCCTCGGATGAGGATTGAATCAGAGAACCAGTGGGATTGCAAAATCTTTTTTCTTTTTTATGAAGTTCAGAAATATGTTTCAGTTTAAATTACGTTCCAAGAACGGCAATATAGATAGGAAAATTTGTGATGTAAGATGGATAGCAATAAACCTCTTTAAGTTTTGGACAGGATATAATGCTAACAGGTGGCTATCTGGTTTCCTTTGGGCAGGTAAGCCACCTGCAGTAAATGGATGATAAAATTTTTGAAAAAGTAATACAAGTAGAGATCTACCAAGTTTACCAAAAAAAAATTCGTAGCCATGTACTCTAATCTCTGTATAATTCTGGTAAAGATACCAGTCTCTTGTTCTAGCTTGATCACTGAGACGTAGGATCCTTTTGATTTTTGTACTGATCCTGGGTTCACTCTGGCTGCTGAGAAGTTGTGCAACTGGGTGGATGAAACAATCAATGAAATCTGAAAATCTGAACTCAGTTGAGTTCTTCCTAATCAATAAGGTCCACTGTGTGACTGTTTGATTCACTTGCTAATCATCCTGCTTGTGTAGAACAATAGGTAACCTGTCTCCCTGCTGAAAAATATACATATGTACTAGCACAGAGGAGTATTTAAACACTCCTTCGGTAGTAATATTCATCAATTGCTCATGCATAGTTTCAGCCAAGAATTGACTATAATTATACATGAAGGTAGGCTTGTTTTCTTTAGAGAAAATGGATAGATAACCTAAGATAGCTTCATCCACCCATTGATCTGTTTGGTAGCCTAACAAGCAAGAAACTAGGGAAATTATGTGTTTAGCTCTCTCAGGGAACATGGAGGATGGATAAGGAGGATTCTTTTTAAGAAGTTTAGCATCTTCAGGAAGGATCTTAAAAATCTAAGCTCTTTGAGGGAAGGTGAGCTTTTGATATAGGTCCATTAATACTGCAATGGAGAAAAAGCGAAGGGAATCATTTTCAGGGATCAAAAGCATCTTGTTGATAATCTCTTGGGTGATAGATATCAGAATGTCTCCATTCTGAGACACCACAGTTCTCTGCAAAGGCTTATACTTAGCTTGGCACCACATGACTAGATCAGGAAAAGGATGGGTTTGAGGAAACATGTACAGGGGCAGAAGGAATTCCCATAGATTTATATCGTCTTCAAAGTCGATATAGGTTTGTTTAAGCCAATTGTGTAATTCGAACATGTCGAATTCACACTCTATGTCTGTGATTTTGAAATATTAGTCAGCTAATGGAATGTGGTCCAGGTCTAAGGCATCGGAGCCCTTTGGGGTTTTCTTGTAATGAAGAAGAACTAGCAGATGGCTTATCTTTCTTCTTAGGAGTCATGATAACAGAATTGTAATGTAGGATAACAGAAAAAGGAGCAAAGATACCTTAAGATGACGCGTACCTTTTGTAGGCTCAACAGTGGCATAGAGTGTAAAACAGGAACAGTGAAAAGAGTTGTTTAGGAAAGCAGGCGTAACGGAGGGAGGGGCTTATTATAATCTGGATAAGCTTACCGTTATGGGAAAGCCGTTAATGATTAGGAAAATGGGCATTTAATGCAGAGGGAGAACAGTAATAGGAGGAAACGGATAGCGGCAACAGATCGGGACACATGGCATGCAACGGTTGGAAGCAAAAGGCGTAGGAAGATAACTGTTGGCGCGGTTTCAGGAGGCGCCGGAAACTAGGTAGGCGGATTTCGGAGGGGGGGTGGTGGTAAGTGGTAATGCGTGAGGGGGTGCGAAGCGTGGAGGTGGTCACACGTAGCAAGGGGCCTAACGTGAATAAAACTGCTTTTCGCACCCCCCCTATCATTATCACGTATCATAGCAAGGGGGTGCGAAGTGGCTTCCCCGTCATTGATCTGGGCGGGGAAGCGAATCAGCATCGATTTGAGTTTGAACTTTATCGCTTGACGACAAATGCCTTTATCGTTTATTGACTTTGACTTAAAACATATGAATGTTTATTTACAAAAATTAATCATTGTTTTAAAGGTAATTAAGTCCTAATTAAAAATTAATCTAACTTTGGCGCATTTAGACTATCAACTATTATTTGTCTATTTCACTTATAATCCTATTCTAATAAAACTTTGGCCAAACTTTGAGCATATTATGCCATTAATTTATCCTAATCTATCCTATCTTCTAGTGTTCAACCAAGATTAAACAGTGTGGTGAACTTATTCTCTAATCTAAAACATAAATTTAAACGATTTGATCAAGATTAAACTCTATGATTCAAATCAAAAGAAAAGGTTGTAGCATGTAAACAAGCTGCACACAAAACCTTGATTTATTACAATGCAATTTATTTCTATGAAGTGGCATTTAAACAGGCACACTTATACAAATTTTATTTTCTTTCGATGGGGTTTTATTTCATCCCTTCTTTTTATTTTCTATTTTTTCATATTTCCATTTTTTTCTTTATTTTTTCATACCGTGTTTTATAAATAGAAACTAACTTATCAAAAATAAAGTATGTTACAACAGTACCAATCAATTCATTCACCACAGAAAAATAAGCTAATAAGGGTGAGATGGTGTTACCTCTGTATCTGCTCCAAGCATTGTGCCTGCATAGACCATATTTAATGAGTGCTAGCTTGAACTTTCAAAAGTGCATTGTAATATACTTTATTAAATTGAAACAGAAATAAATCACTATATAATCTCCCTGAAGGAATATTCAATTCATAACCTCGAATAGTGCCTGTATCCAATGACTTAACTAAACTGCAAATATTCACAAAGTTGCCAAAAACTACCTGAAATAAACATAAATATACCTTTCCGTTTGGGACCTGAATTGCAAATGTCAATCTCAGCTTGGTTAGATTTATTTTGCATTCTGTCTGCATCCATTTTTCCATCTATGTCACAACTCTGAAGATCACATTCAAATCCTTCAACACACTTACCAGAATTTTCTTGTGCCTGTTGAAGACCGGATTTCGAAAGAAGTTGTGAACCACCTTTTTGATGAGCCATCGTACATGACATATGATCTAATCTTGTCATTGCCAATTTATCAACTTGATTTTGTGGGTCCCACTGGCTCTGAGCTTTGTAATAGGACTCGATTAATGTTTCATAAAGGAAACTGATTCTGGAGGATGCACCAGAAGCTTGTAGTTGCATTTCTTCCCTCTTTTGAGGAGAGAAAGGGGTAGTAAAAATAGCTCGTTGCACTAAAACATTGACTTGTGGTTTCTCTGATCCTGATGGCTCTGCACTGCGGGGTTCTCCATCACAATGAGTGTAAGCCTGCAATGACTTGAAATGAACAGAACTCCCATTTGACAATTTAGCCATCTTTCCAGGCATTCGATCACTTGAAGACATTTCAAGTGATCTGGGAGTGTCCTGGGATTCAAGAATGGGATCAGTGGTTGTTGGAAAAAGACCTGGCCTTTTTTGTGAGCTTGCTTTAGTGACCTGCAGAGCAGTCCCATCATTATTCCATAATGATTCACCAAGAGTAAACTCCCCAATGTGCTTCTCCTCTTTTTCAAAGAAGCTTTGCAGATGAACTTTACCTGTCATACCACGTGTTGGATGCTGAAAATGTTTCCCTTTGTCACTTAAACTTGAGACCATTTTGCTATCACTTTCGTTGATTCCTCGCCTGCCTGTAGATTTGCTCATTATATCATTCCTAAATGCTGAGAAGCCTTGCTGATATGATGACTTGCCTTGTAAACTGGATTCTGGATAGGTTGATTTAATATCTTGCGATGATGTTACAGGCTCCAAGGTGGGATTGGTAGGTACACTTGCTACCTTATCAAACATTCCAAACTCAGCTGTTAATCCTCCACCTGCACCTTTAATATTTGTTTTATTGTGAAATGAATATGGATTTACTCTCTTTGCACATACCTCTTTATCAGATTTTGTTCCAGGAATAACCTTGTTAGTTGCTGACTCTGAAGCCCTTTGTCGTTTTCTGAAATTTAGTGTTGTGTCATGGCAATCAGCTTTGTTTGACTGAAGAATCGCATCTCCCTTCATGCGTGTCACAGCTCCTGGGGGTAACGGTGGCTTTCTCATACTTATAGGTATAGCTCTAAATGCAGAAACACTATTTGCTGGAGGTATTACAGATGTTGCTTCCCTCTTGCTCTTCTGTGTTTCAATTCCAGTAAAGGCTGGCTTTCTCATACTTATAGGTATAGCTCTAAATGCAGAAACACTATTTGCTGGAGGTATTACAGATGATGCTTCACTCTTGCTCTTCTGTGTTTCAATTCCAGTAAAGGCTGGCTTTCTCATACTTATAGGTATAGCTCTAAATGCAGAAGCACTATTTGTTGGAGGTATAGCAGGTGTAGTTTCATTCTTGCTCTTCTGTGTTTCAATTCCAGAAAAGATCACCTGTTCAAAATTCTTATATTGTGAACAAAATTGCTGCTCTATCCTAGGCAAAACAGATGGGACATGAGCAGATGGCTCCCCTGATTGTTCAACAATTAAACCTGAACTCTTCAGTTTGTCCGAAATTTCTCTCGAATGAAAATTGAATGATCCCACCATAGGGCGTGTTGAAGTCTCATCTCCTAACTTGGCATCTGCAATATCCGAAGCTCTATTCTCTCCCAAGTCACCAACTCCTCTGACTGTCTCCTTTTGCATAGGCCCTGGCAACTTACTTGTTTCTATTTTCCCACTAACACCTTTAGCTCTTTCTTCTTCTTCTTCAGTACAACCAAGTTGCAAGCTAAAGCTATCCAAAGCAATTGCGCTACCGCTTCCTACAAAAGCATTGTTTTCATGGCCATGCTTATTTAATCCTAAGCGCTGCTGAGTTTCTTCAGAAAGAACTCCCTTTTCTACTATCAACCTTCTCGGAGAAACCAACGAGGGACCAGCATTCTTCTGCATGAATCGTTGAAGCCAGGATGGTTGCAGATCGGGTAAAGAAAGTTGCTTTCTTGAATTCGACGAGGTGCCTGCGGCTAAACTCGTCAATGTTTTATTTGACTGTGCACTACTTTCTGGTGCAGGATCAACCATTCTTTCGCTAGCAAATACCAAGATTTCTCACAAACAGAAGTCCCTTGCTGCATCAACTCAATAGCCACTCGCTTACATTAACCAGCGTTGACTTTGACTTCAGCCATACAAATTTCAAAATAGGTGTTGTGGGCCAATCCTGCAAATAATTAATTCATAATAAATATGATAAGATCCCTATTCTTCATTGCCTCAACTTTACTAAAATGAAAATCAAAGTTCCCCGCAGGGGCAAACATTTTTCTTATCCAAAACTAATCACCAGTCACACCCTTTTAAAATGGCAAAAATACCTTGATATACAAGGTCACTACCCAAAGTATGAACGTACCTAATGCACCAATATTTGTTTCAAAAATGACTGTCCGCCTGCTATCAGTCCTCCATATTTAATATATATGTCAATAATTTATGTCAAAGGACTGGCAGACTCATAAACAAGCTGGAATACAGGGGCCTATAAATTTCACAAACTGCGCACTAGAAATTGCCAAAAATCCATGGATGGCTTTGGCACAAAATGAGGTGCCAGAAGAATCAGTACAATCTATTATACAAAAAGTTTCCACAGAAAGCACACAAACAATATCAATCCCCAGTCCCATTTGTTTCACAATGAAATCAATTGGCAATCAGTTAGTTGGCACTCAAATAAACCAACCACACAAACATTTGCCGGTCAAAGTCCAAATCGATTAACTGCCAAACTATACAAGCCAGGTTTCAATACATTATGTACAAATACAAGCCATAAATACAAGAATTTGACCAAGATTTGAAAGAGATTTAAAAGCACATCAGAAATATTGTTATGCCAAAACATGTATTTCATGTTCCTGTATGTCAAGCTGTTGATTGACATGCCAGAAAAGAAAATAGCAAAGTTACTCCATCCCTCAAATGTGAATTGCTGTTGATTGACATGCCAGAAAAGAAATAGCAAAGTTACTCCATCCCTCAAATGTGAATTATTTTTCCCTAGTTCTTATTCTATCGACTGCTATATATCTATTTCTAATACTATTTTTCCCTGTGATCACCTATTTTGTCTATTTCTACAACATGTTTCTTTCTAATCCTTCATAAAAATGCCAGATTTTACCAAAATACGCCCCACCTTCAAGTGCGTAAAAATTTTCTACATAACAGAAAACTCTGCCCGGCTTAGAAGAAAACTTCAAAAGCTTTGAATAATGTGCTAACAAAAAATTAATTTATTTCGCAGGGTAGAATTTGCAGTTTCCAGTGCAACTTCCCTGACAAAAAATTATAAATTTAAATTGAACGAAAGGAAGAAGAAGATGACGACATTAAAGTAGACATCCCTTTTTCTTTTATCCCTTATTTTCAGCTCTCTGTAGGATGCGATCACATACAGGCATGAAAGCGGACATTTTTATCAGTTAATTTCAGCTCTCTTCTCCAGGGTTTGATCACACAACCAGATTCGTACCATAGACGTTTAGAAGCTTCCGAAATTCTCGGGTAAAAAAAAAACAAGAAACTGAACCAAAACAAAGTGCAGTTTTCTGTGAAACGCCATACGAAAATTATAGAAATTTACAGAACATGTTCTGCGCAAAAATTCAAATATACCTTGACCTCTGCTACGAAACATCTATCAGTATAGACGGCCAAAATCGCTGAAGCCGAAGCTTTCGCCTCTCTCCAGAAACTTCGCCTCTGAAGAACAAAAATTGCATCTCTAGTGGGCTTAGTGAAATCAAAGCTGCCAACAGTTTGAATCTTGACAGATATTTTTGAAGCAAATTTTCCGTCAGAACAGGAGGCGGAGAGAATCCAAGCGACGAGTGATTGGCGGTGCCTTCGCTTGCCACGTCATTGTCCTGCGAGTACGCCTGGCACTATTTCGTTATACATGCTAGCATTCCGTGATTACCTCCACTCGGGGACGGGCGAATGACGGTACTTCATTGTCCACGTCATCTCCCTGCATCTGACCCTTCTCCGTAATATCCCACGGAGTCGAGTCGGAGATTTCTTTTTAGGGTTAAAAGTGGTTTGATGTTGGCAAAAATTTTCAAAAAAAAATTCTTGTAAATGCAATGTTTAAATTATATTTTTGATAATAGTAAAAGACTCCATTGTTCTAACGACGAATCACATTAACTCGTTCGAAACGCGTTTATAAATGAAATATCTTGTGATTCATCCAAAAAAATCTCTCATAAACATCAAAAATATGTAAAACAATCGAAATTTTGAAATTTAACAAGTATAATTTAAATTTACAAAAGTCTTTAAAAATATCACCAAAATTTCCATAACTTTTCGGGGAAAAAGACAGTCTCGTTAAACTAGCATTTGTACCTTATGTTGCAAAGGAAATGGCGTAAGGCATAGAGTGGGGAAGAATAGAGACATGTATAGAGTGGGGAAGAATAACATAGAGTGGGGAAGAATAGGGACATGTGAATGGACATTGTTGAAAGCAAGGGTGGATAATAATGAGTTACATTTGCAATAGTTAGTTATGTGTATTCTGAAAATGAATATTTTGTAAATAATAATAGTTTGTGGAAAAATTTATAAAAAGTATGCCATCAACTACACAATTGATATCTACAGAAATAGAAGGCTAGAAAACAAGACCTTTAATTTATAAGATCCAATTTACATGGTTGGTCAACATGTAGAAACCCCTTGTGTCATCGTTTTGTCCAAGTGGGGAATAATAATATGACAGTGGAATCACTATTGTGAATATGCAGAGACATAGTACTATGGCATGCTTATAGATCGTTGTTGGTTGAATGACTTGCAATTGGCTTTCAAGCTGTTGGTTCACCATAAGTTGGATCTACAAAATATTAGTTGGATCTGAAGAACAAATAAAGCTAGGATAAAAGGTCCAAATTTCTGAAATTATTAGTTTCTTCCATCCCCACCTTTCCATTGCTGTTATTATTATTATAATACTAATTAATAATATTATTATTATTACCAGATAGCTCCCTGGATGCCGTCAAACAATTAATATTTATTTTATTAGAACAAATCAAGGTACGGATAGAAAGCTAAAATTTCTGAAATTATTAGTTTCTTCCTTCCCCTCTTTTTCGCTCTTAGCATTATGACACTCCCTTTCACATCCTATAGTGGATTGAACTTGCAAGAAAATTCGAGGTGGACCTTATACCTTTGCCTCTTCTATTCATTTTTGTACAGAAGGAGGTATATACATCTTCAGTTCATATTTCTAGCCATTATCAACACCTAATACATGCTTTTGTATACAGGGAATTAAATTTTCATCATGTTTGAACTCAACTATTTGCCTTCCAACGCTGGCTAAAATGGTTGTTGGACTAAGGGCCTCCACTGCAAATATTTTTATTGACAATGGCCATTACAGAGAGTTTATTTTCAAACATTTTCAAGTGGCTTCTGTGGATGAAGAAAGTGCAGCAGTAGTTCTAGTAAGTTGATTCAAACTGGATCGAGAGAAGTTTTTGTCCAATGTTTATTGAGAGTAAAATTAGTCTTTTAACTAGATGTTTTGTATATGCAATTGTTAAAAATGGTCAACTAAGGTCAAATTCCACTATGGACAACTCCTTTGTATGAGATGATGATGGCATTGGATTCCTCTTCTCCAGAGGACCAATTTTGACCTAAAGCACGATGGATTCTGACAGGCAGAAATGTATATTTGAAGTCAAGCCCACAATGTTGGTTTTGGTCAAGGTCAACCCCACAGTGATGTAGGCTCATGAAGCCCAAAAGACATGACCTTTGACCCACATTGAATTGTATAAATATAAGATGAGTTCACTCCATTTTGGCATCATCACACATGATTTTCTCTTTCCTCTCATGATGGATTCGACTTTCTTTGAGAAACTCTCTCTCTCCCATACGTGCAAATTTTTGGAGGACTGATTTCCTGTGATTTTCTGCGGTAGACTTTTCCAGTACACAGAGCAACATTGACCAGGCACTTTGACCAACTGTTTGACTGCGACTTTGATGGATTATTACTCTGCCAGCTAGGCCGCACTTGTGAGCAGAGGAACCGAGCACAAACTGAGGTGTTTGACCACAGGTCTGAGGCAGGTTTAACCGTAGACTGTTGACCAAGTTTTGACCAGACTTTTGAAGGCTGCCTTGACTGCATTTTGACTGCCTAGAGAGGGTGAATTTCTCTCTCCTTTTATCGAATAGATTGGGTTGATTTGACTGAGCTGTTAACCGTTGACTGTTGACTGGTTAGGATAGCTTTGACTGTTGTTGACTTCTGCATATGTGACTTTGACTTTTGGACATTTGATTGGGATCATCTATGGCAAGTCCATATATTGAGTTTGACTAATGTATCATTGTACTTATGGATTTCTCTCTCTGTGAACATTTGATATTATCAAGAAGAAAAGATCTTTGGGTTTTCCCCCTTGTCGGGTTTTGCCCTGGCTTTAAGTCTAAATCATGGTGTCCTCTTGTCTTGGCTTGTCTTTTGCATTTATGTTTGATGTTTTTCATCAGTTACTGTCATGTGGTAATGGTCAACGTGATTGCCAATGGATTAATGGAATTAATAATGGACTAATGGATTAATGAAGTAACTGACCTCTAACCTAAGCAAAGAACATGTTAACTCAAAAATTAACATGGTATTAGACCTAGCTGAGGTCAAGCCCAAGCAAGAGGAGGAATGCAATCTCAAGAGATGAAGCAGTGGATTGTTAACGTATTTGAAGTATCTTGTTGCAAGCCTTAGAAAATATGAGAGGTCTCGAAAAATAATACAAGTCTAGGTATATGCAAGAGCTTGGCTAAATAGCTCATGAAGGCCATTAATCAAATTTGAAGATGCTAAAGTCCTCCTTCAGCAGCTAAACTTTGTGTCATGATAAGAAGTCAATGAAGAGTTTTGTTTTAAGAATTTGTTGATCTGAGTCCAATCTTCTCATTGGATAAAGCAGTCAACAGTATGTTTGAAGATCTAATCCCTTTGGCACCTCTGCATCAGAATTATGAAGCTAGCAATCCTTCCATCCAATCCCCTGTGCTCACATAAATTCAAGTCTTGTAAACAAAGATGTCCAGCAAGCAAAATTGTTGAGGATCAAATAAGTGACTCTAGGGATACATATATTTATTTGGATTTGATCAATGAATTAAAGAGAGTCCCATGGAGCAATGAAGAACCGAGTTGTTGGCCTAGTTCTTTGAACCATTAAGAGGGAGTCAAGTGTTCCTATTGCTCTGAGCACAAGAAACAATAAAGGTCTGTTATGCAATGGAGCTATCTCTCTTTTACATTCTGGGCATAAGTATGCTTTTGGATAAGTCTTTTGAAAAGAACTTTATTCTCCTAACAGGCCAAGAAAAGTGTAAGAACACAAGAATATGCCAAAGGTCATTTCATGAAGCCAACCTTGGAGAAAGGATTACTCTGTTCTTGATCTTGTGGTATGGAGGCAGAAATGTTATGGCTTGGTGAACTTTGTCTTATATTCTCTCTTGCTCTTCAATTCAGACAGTGAATTCGACCTATTCATGCCTCTTTGTTCTCTGAGTTATTGAAGAGAAAAAGTTTTGTTAATGTTGATTGTTTTATCTAAGAAGATGCCTACTTATTCCTTGTGCTTGTAATAAGGCCAAGAAGCCTATGTCACATAAAGCACTGCTATATACTATCATGCTCTGTGAATTTGGCCGACCAGTATAGGTCATTGGGGCTGTGATTTCTTGATCTCCGGGCTATAAAAGAAGAAAGGTGGTGCACTTCTCATTCCACATATTTGTAAGGAAGCAGAGAATCTTTTAAAGGACAGTTCTAAGGCCCTTCATAATTTAAGGAAGTCGAGATTTTGTATGCATATATTTGCAAGCCTTGAAAAGACAATCAGTGGGCATCCTATGTCATCTATATTAGTAAAATCAAGGAACCCTATTTTGTGTATTGAAGAAGAGGCTAAGTCCTTATCATTGTTACAAGCACACACACACACACACATATATATATAAGTGTTAAAAGCCTGTTCCCTGGCACAGAGGTTGTGTTGGTTGTGTTGAGGTGTTATGTCGATACCCTACCAAACACGCACTAACATATGGGATCTGTTAAGGTATTTCTGAGCAAGAAAATCTGATTAATTCTCTTCGACTCAATGAAGCTTATATACCTGCATCCAAAGACAAGTAAAATGGGTGAAGTAGAATTACAGCCCATTCAGAAAACGAGATGAGAAAGAATTCCAGGGATGACAAGATCAACCGATGTTTTTAAAAGATGCAAAAGCCTACAAGCATATTATCCCCGAGTCTCCATACAAAACTTCATCGAGCAATGAAAATGACAATATTCACCAATTTATTTTCAAGAAAAATCCTAACTGCCTCAACACAAGGAAACGCCACAAAATTCGCATCATCCAAAATTAGCAAAGAAAAAAATAACTGGAGCAGTCAACCTCCGTGAAGGAGGAGTTTTTTAAAGCTGTTGCGAAAGGCAACTACAAGCATACTATCCCCAACTCTCTATACGACTTAAATAAACTGACTTAAACTGATTTTTTTTGAGATCATAAACTGGAAAAGCCCTGAAACTTTTGAGTTCCATACCTAAACTAAGAAAATGAAAAACCCTAAACCAAGAAACATTTCATGTTCGTCAACTTTACTGATATATTCATGATTGATCATCTCTGATGGGTGTGCCTTCTGCGGATAACTAGAGACTATCAAGCAATGCATTCCTTAGCAAAAACAAGCCACAATGGATTCTTACGTGTCACCCCATATCTCAAACTGCCAATTGGTGGATTTGCGGCATCGTCCTCTGGGGTGGTGACTGTGCATATTTGTCCTGCTTTTCCTCCTTTGGCTGCGCTTCTGAAGCCTAAGGCGCAATCTGCCAGCTTCTGTCGATTTTGTTTCCAGTTTCCATTATTCCAGCAGTTGTCAATGAGGTTGTTGCTGGCTGAAGAACACACGAAGGCCTGCAACAACACAGAAACCAAAGAAGCTAATAAAATCCATGTTGCTCCAGTGATATAGGTAGATAGTTTGAAGGCCATATCATAAATTAAATTCCTTAAATTAACCCCCTTTGATCTGCCTAGTATTTGCAGTTGGAGCAGTATCAAATTGGATCTGAATTTATGAAAGCTTGAATCATGTTTTGGTTTTGTACCTTAAACGTAATTTATATATAAGGTTCAATCGAAAAAATTCAAGCATCCATGCTTATTAAAGAGTAAAGATCTGGGAGAATCAATGTTAGTTTTAAAATCGTAACCACTGAGATATTTTTATGAAAAATAAATAAATTTGTAAAACATTGATCGATTAGTGCATAACATTTTACGTTTTTATAAAGATGTTTAAATTTATAAAAATTAATATAATTTTAGAGAAAACTAACCAACTATTTTTATATCAAATATGTTGATATAGATAAATATTTTTAAAAATCTAAAAATTTAACTTAATTTTTAAACTTCTTTTTACATATGAGGATAAAGTTGCTAAATTTAGGAAGTAAGACATTCTGTCTGACAGGCTTTGAACGGAATTCATTAGCAGGAACTTAGTGGATGTCAAGCCGAAACAAATGATGCCTACATGGGAAAATGGAAGAACGAGACAAGCCTATATTGCAAAAAGGATTGATCGTTTTTTTTATAAATGCCAACATCATTGCTAAGTGGGGCATGCCTTTCTCATTCATTGCAAATGAGTTCTCTTCCGACCACAGGCCCATTCTTCTCGAATGGAGAGAAATGCAATATAGGAAGGAGTACTCTTTTAAATTTAACAGGATCTATTTGGAGGACAAATCCTTTAATGATGCCATTACAAGCAAATGGATGGAATTAAAAGAATCGGCCTTGGCCCTTTTTTCTACCTTCCGAGAAAAGATCCAAAGTCTAAAAAAGATTGCAAAGGAGTGGCAGTTCCAAAAAATTAAGTAGGAAAAACAGGAGCTTTTAAATATTCAAATGGAACTAGATTCCATCATTGCATCGTCCTCCTTTCACGGCTTGTCTATCGAAAAGAAGAACCATATCAGGCTACTGGAAAAGAGGAAACATTTTCTCCTTCTTAGGGAAGAAGCATCTTGGAGGCTAAAAAGTAGAGCACTCTGGTTAAAGGAGGGGGGTCGAAACACAAAGTTTTTTCACAACTTCGCAAATGCTAGGAGGCGGAAAATTTCTATATGGAGGATTGAAGATGGAAATGGAGGTTTCCTTCATTCCCAGAATGATATCACTAGCGAAGCAACAAGTTTTTTTCAAAAGCAGTGTAAAAGGAATCAAAGTAATGCAAATGACATGTTGTGGGCTGCAGAGCTAATGCCAGAAATGTTTGATTGCCCGCATATGAAAATTTTATCAAACCGGTCACGGAGGAAGAGCTCCTTGCTGCTATAAAATCTTTTAAAAAGGACAAGAGTCCTGGCCCTGATGGCTGGCCCATCGAATTCTTCATGCATTTCTATGACATGTTCAAACTGGACATACTGAGAATGGTGGAGGCTTCTCGTATGTCTGGAAATATTCACTCTGCATTATCATCCACTTTTATTGCTCTTATCCCAAAAAAGCAAAGAAATGATTCTTTTCAGGACTACAGGCCCATCGCTCTTTGCAATACTCTGTTCAAAATCACCTCCAAAATTATTGTGGAGAGGTTGAAACCTGTTTTAAATCTCTTCATTACTAGGGACCAGCACGACTTTTTAAAAGACCGGAATATTTGGGATGTTGTCGCTCTGACACAGGAATGTCTCTTCTCCATGTTGTCAAACAATATCAAGGCGGCTATTTTAAAGATTGATTTGAAAAAAGCCTACGATTGTGTGGATTTGGGTTTTCTTAGAATCTTGTTGGCAAAAATTGGATTAAGATCAAAAGGTATCGAGTGGATAATGGCGTGCGTGGAAAATGTGAGCTACTCTGTCATCATCAATGGTATACCCTCACCTTTTTTTATAGCTGAGAGGGGACTCCGTCAGGGCTGCCCTCTCTCACCGTTGCTCTTTATATTGGTTATGAATTCTCTAAGTTTACAATTCAACAAAGCAGCTTCTGAGCAAAGATACAGGTCGGTCAAGATCTGCAAGGACATCTTCTTATCCCACATTCTCTTTGTTGACGATATTCTCATCTTTGCTATGCTATGCAAAGCCTCATGGTTATGTCTCCACAGCATCCTTCAAAAATTTCAGTCAGCCTCTGGAATCTTTATTAACAAGGAAAAATCAAAGTTATACCACAATGAGACTAATATGGAGCTTGTCTTATGGATTGCCTCTTTGTTTGGCATAGGAGCAACATCGATTGGAAATGGCATAAAATACTTGGGCTTCTCCTTGAAGGCAAAAGGAAACAAAAAAGGGGACTGGTCTTGGCTCGTGGATCGTTTCTACAATAGAATTTCCGGATGGGAATCGAGGCTTCTTTCACTGGCAGGTAGATTTATATTGGTACAGGCAGTTTTATCCCAGCTGGTGATTTACTGGGCTCATCTCTTCTACCTACCTGCTTCCATTATAAAAAAAATGAGCTCATTAGCTGCAAATTTTTTATGGGGAGGAAAAGCCTACCAATCAAAATTTCATTTGGTTAAGATGAATGCCATATCTAAGCAGAGAAAGTCTGGAGGTTGGGGCTTGTTGGACATGAGGACTTTTGGAATGCCCTCCTTTGCAAATCTCTTCTCAGGGGCATTTTTGGCAAAGGTCCATGGAGCTTGTTTATCAACAGAAAATACTTAAAAGGCAAAAGTATTGAGTATTGGTATAGAAGAAATTCCCTGGGGATTAAAAGAGGGTCTGCTATATGGCATAGTCTCAGAAAGAACCAGTCTTTCTTTATGGAAAACTTGCGTTGGAGGGTCTTCACGAGATCAAGTATCCTCATAGGTTTCGATTTCATCATGAATGGCTTGACCTCTCCTCTTCCACAAGCTCTGATACCCTTCTTACACTCAAGAGGCATTTTCACGTGGGATAAACTGATAAAATCATGGTCTTTTACATCTCCGGTCTGGAAGGATGAGGCGGATCTTCATATGCCTCCTCCCATCTCATCTATTTGGAGTTCTGTCCGGAATGTTTTACAGGGATTGGCTATTCGTCGCTCGGGTACTAAGGATGTTCTTGCCTGGAGTCTGCCTTGCTCTCCATTCCCTGTTCGCGTAAAGTATTTGTATGTTGCTCTTTCCTCGGGGCCAGCGACCTCCGATCAACAGATTTTTCCTCACTCGTTATGGAAAGTCTCTTGTCCTCTTAAGATGATCCTTTTCACGTGGCTTCTCTTCCGGAACAGAAATCTCTCCTGGGAGGTGCTTCAAAAGAAAGGGTGGCAGGGTCAGAGCCGCTGCGTTATGTGTCTGAATGCTGTTGAGACAAATTATCATATGTTCTTTCAATGTCCCGCTTCACGTCAAATCTAGTATGAACTTTCTATATCTCTGGGTTTTCCTCACTTTGTTTTTTCCTCTGTACATGATGGCTTTAAATGGTGGAGTGATCAGATAGCTCCTTGGCGCTCTTTGTTTACTCTGGTTTGTTGGTCCTTGTGGAAATGGAGAAATGAATCCATATTCCAAAACTCCAGGCGACCATTGTCATCTCTTTTGACTGGCATCAAGGCTTTCCATGATATTCTCGGCTGATCAGGCATACTATACCTGCCTCTTTTATCCTTTTTTTGCTTTTCTTACCATCTGTTAAATGGCCAGCGTTTTGAGGAGATTCTTGGTTTTTATTCATGATGTAATGTTTTGCAATCTCTTGCTAAATATGGACCTGTATTTCTCAAGATCTAGTTTTTGGAAAAAGGGATCTTTTTGCATCCTCCACATCTCAGACCCTTCTGGTTTTATATGGATCTTTTTATATGGACCTCTCTATGTAACAGACAATGTTTTATATTATCTTAATATAAAGATATGTAGTTTTTCTTCTGAAAAAAAATTATTATTGATATTGATTATTATCTTAAAACAACCAAAATTTTGAAATTTAATCAGTATAATTTAAATTTACAAAACTCTTAAAAATATTACCAAAAATTTCCATAACTCCGGGGAAAAAGACAGTCTCCTTAAACTAGAGCATGGGCGTTCACAATCTCGCAAGGCCACGAATGAAAATATTTAATTGCCCCCGAACGAAAATATTTAATGTCGTTCAGCGTATAACTGCCACGACGATGTCCAGATGTCAAATGGTTTGCGATTTTGAAATTTATTTTGATTCGTTTTTATTTTCTTTTCTTTAATAATTGTTGGGCCCACACAAATGTAGTGGAGTTTTTCATTGTGAAAATGAGTGACCCACAATAAACGTAAATTGTATTATTTATCCTTGTGAAAATGAGTGACCCACAATAAACGTAAATTGTTTTATTTATATTGTGGTATGGATAAAGTATACTTAGCTTGTTTTGTTTTTAGGGATAGATGAGTGTTTGTCAGCGTTAATTCTTTTATCACTACGGAGGTGTGTAATTTTGACTTCAATAAATATAAATTAACATTAA
>APFE030193150.1:72447-126769 GCA_000404065.3 Pinus taeda
CATGGGTTTTGCCAAGTGTGACAATGTTTTTCATCCTAGCCTTGCCATTTCCGGATAGCCATGGTGTGATGGGGTTTTCATGTTTTAGTTGAGATGGATTGTTGGATGGATTCAGAACTAAGTGAGGCGGTCTCTGAAAGAAAGAACACATGGCCTAGTGATCACTGAATCATACTATGGATTGCGGTAAAGCCTTGGCCTAGTAACCTCTGAACCACACTTTGGGTTGTGGTAAAGCCAAATTTTGTGTTATCTTGGTGGGCCTAAGAATCCTTGACAGGTGAATGACGAGATATATGGTAAAGCCTGGAGGTGGGTTCCCTCAATCAGGCCTAGGAATCCTTAGCCGATGAATGACATGATATATGGTAAAGCTTGGAGGGTGGAATCTCAAATAGGCCTAGGGATCCTCAACTGTTGTATGGTGGGATGTATAGAAAATCCTAGAGACTAGGATACAGGAAATTCCTCACAGTGTAGGGGGAGAAATCTGGTGGCATCCATGTCTATTTAGGGCCTAGTGATCCAGTGGGGATTGCGGTAAAGCTTGGTTCTATTGGTGAGGGTGAGGTGGCTTAGCCTCAAGAAGCCCTGGTTGAATTTAGTTATGAGTCCCACATTCATGCTTGGAATATGGCACAAAGGTGATTGGATGAAAGAAAGATTTGGTTCATCCAATCTATGGTCGGGTGGTACGTGGAATTCCCAAACCTAATTGGCTTATGCATTCATTAATAATAGTTTCTTCTCCTTGGTATTTCATGTGTAAATGTATTAGTTCACATGTGGTATTTATGGTTGTTGTATCCTTGTTATTTTTGTTGGTTATATGTTGGTTATGAGTATGTTTTAAGACAAAGACAATGTATGGCTCTTAACATGTTTTGATTGGTAAATGAATGGCTATTGAATGCATGACCTAATAGGTGTTATTGTAGCTATTATGAGAAGGTATTGGACCTTCTTGGTGATTTTCAGATAAGTATCAGACCCTTATGTTTAGATGTGCATTTATAGCCTGTAGGTTACATGTTCACAATGTGTTCGACGAAATGTCTGTCATGGTTAGGCCTGGTTAGGTCAATTCTTTGATTAAGTTTTGTGTTAGAGGCCTTGTCTTGGTGTCATTTATTGTCTTGGAAAGTCTCATCAAGTGTTGGGCATTGGTCTGGAGCCTAGCCCTAAAAAAGTGGCTTAAATCTCGCATTCTCTGGCATAGAATTGGCTAAAAAAGACTAAAGTCTCTCCCTTGCATGCTTATCGGAGTGAATGGAGGGTTCTAGTCACATGGAGGCATTGTCATGGGAGTGACTGGGGGTTCATTCAATGAGAGGCTAGGTTAACTTAGGTGTTGGCACCTGGAGTGGTGGATTAGCTCCTATGGGTCCTGTAGCACCTAAGGGAGGTCTACAAAGTGTTTGTTAATCGATTCCACTTCCTTAATTGCACTTAGGGAGCTAAATCATATCATAGTAACTCTTCATAACATGTTTACCTTGGTGGATCGGTTCACTTGGGTAAATGTGGGAGGAGGGTGTTACAGAGTGGTATCATAGAGGGCTTTGTTCTCTTTGGGGAATGTTTGGTTTTTGTTCTCTTTAGGTGTTATCTGATACCATAGAGTGGTATCATAGCATGGTTCAACACTTGGACAGGATGGGCAGAATCTATTTGTCATACATGTATATAAGTTTTATATGTGCTTGTTAGGTTTGCATGGTAGTAGTCATTGTTACAGTTGTGTTGTCATGTTAAAGTTGTTGTTGGGATGTGTTTGTCACGAATACATGTTGGTTGTATATGCATTTAGTATGCATGTCAATGTCTATATGTTGTTATGCATGCATTGTCATGGTTATGGATATGCATGTATAGTAGGTGAGACATGCATCGTGAGGTCATTGTATGCAATTAAGTCATTATGATGATATTGGTATGTTATGATGCTAATGTGTTGGTTGAGATAGAGCAGGAGATGCAGATCATCAAAGCGAGGTTGCAGCACTAGACTTTGGGGTAAGAGAAGATCATCATATATGTTTGTATATTTGGCATGCAAGTATGTGGTTAGTGGTTTGTTATAATAATTAGGGTTACCTATATGCTTGTCATTCTATTATTATGGTTACATATATGATAAATGCTAGTTGATTAGTGTAGTCGTAGGCACATGTTTCGGATAGTCATGAATGCTATTAACCTGTTGTTGTATGCATTATGGTCATATGCCTAATGATTATTTTCATTACAGCTGAGGTCCTGATGTTATCGTGTTTTGTGCTAATTTGGATTGACCTATGTAGATGAGTATGGTTATGACATTCAGGTATGACTTAATATATTGTGATATTATTCCGTACTAATCTAGACTCACTGTGCAAATGTGATTGTTATGCGTGAATGTCAATTATTTATGAGCTTATGAGGTGAACTTGTTTAGCTAGTTACTGTTATGGATATCATGACCTTATTTATGTTTGAGTTGATGTGTTGTGAAGTTATAGCATGCTAAACCAGATTAATTGTGCAAGAAAGATAGCCTCCTCTGAGATACATTGAGGTATGAGTTTTCTTATGTCATCTACTTGGTGCATGAATGTTTGATTATGTCGTCTATGTGGTGTTTGAGTGTTTAATTATGTTTTATATCTAGTGTTTGGTGTATATTATGTCATCTATTTGTTGTTTGAATGCTTGATTACTTTCATGATATGAGTATGTGCCTATAATATTGCATGAAGGAATGATCTTGTTTCAAGGCGGTTGTACTTAGACATATGTGCTGAGACAATTGATATGTACTTGAGTGTATGTGTGTACTAGTTGTAGTATTATGATTTTGACTATTAGTTTATTATGACATGGTTGTTAGTCTTGGAAAAGGTTGATTTCAATTAATAGACATGATGTTTTGATCATTGGAACATGTGTCTGACATGTGTAAACAGTTGCAGGGAAACATGCTTGATATTAGCATGACAAGGTACGATAACTGGTATATTGTTGTGTTTACTTATGCACTGACAATTGTGTGTTTATGGTAGTATGGTGCAGGGGATTGCATGGAAAAAGAGACTGCCATGGACTATTGAATAAGGCTTAGGTTGACTTTCCCTTGGAGGCATCAGGAACCCATGGGATTGAGTAATGGTATTTATTGGGAGTTTTGTGCCTTCGGTATTTTGTGATTTGTTTGAGCTTGATTTATGGGTTTTTATGGTGTTTGTTGCTAGTTTTGTGCTTTCGGCCTTTTGTGATTTGTTTTTTCTTGCTTTGTGATTTTGTTTATGTCTAATGTATGGCCATACCACCTTGTTTGTGGTGTTGTATTGTTATGGGTTTTTCACGGTTTCTTCTTGTTTGTTTCTTGTTTTTTCCTTTTATGTTTGGAGACTTGGGAATTGGTTGGGAAGAGGAAAGTTAATGAAGCTTGGGGAGAGTTTTGTGATACCCGACAAGTAATGTAACTCCCAGATGAATCTTAGTGCATGATTAAGGGCAGTTGAAGGTAAGAATATGACAGTCGGTTGGACTGGTTGGGTCCATTGTGGTAAATGGACGGTGGCAATACAAACATGAGAAAGGTAACTAAAAAGTTAAAGTAAATGGATTTGAGGCAGCAGATGCCTTGGCTATGTTGGGAACTGTTGTTCTCAATGTTGTGCATGTTGTGAACGGATAAAGGGAGTTATCTTAACATTGACCTTATGTTATTTGGTAATTATGTTGTGATCATGATTATGTTGATGTCTATATATGTATACATGTATGTATGTATGTCATTGTCTGACAGGGTCGTCAGAAATCATGATTGTTTGATGTTAATATTTATATGTATATATGTATGTATGTATATATGTATGTCGTTTTTTGACGGGATCATGATTATTTTATGCTAATGTTTATATATATGTATGTATGTATCTATGTCACTGTATGATAGGGTTGTCAGGGATCATTTTATGGAGGAATAATTTCTTATGCAAGTGAAGGGCATGAAATAGGTTCATGGTCTTATGGGGAATCAAGTGGGAAGAGTAGCCTCGACAAATTTATGAGGTCGGTATCATGTGGATATGAGTTGATATTATGTGTTTATACTATGCCTATGTTTATGTTGTGGACAAGTAATGCTGAGAGATACATCAGTGGAATGAAATAGTGTGATCCGTGGTGTTATCACAATAAAATTTTCACATTTTTAAATCTTTTTTGGAAAATGCTGACAATTGTAGTGTCAGTGTTTAGAATTGTAATAAACAGGGAGAATTTCTTGATAGCAAGGCTGTCAACATTTTTTGGAAATCTGAGTAAATAAGAAGAGAAATTTGCAGTCATTTTCCAAGTATTAGAAGGAATCAAAGCATACATCATACTCTCTCCATTAGAAAGTGCTCTGAACAGGATTTTCAATGGTATGTAGAAGTCCAAAAATGGACTCCTGGATCAAAAGATGTGGCATGTTGAAGTTTAAGGGTTTGAAGCCTTTGAAAGGAAGGAAAGAGAATATTAACGATCGGCGATCGGCGATCAGAGATCTAAGGCATATCAGAGGTCCAAGAGATATCACATATAGCAGATCAGAGGTCCATGGAAATCGGAAATTAGCGAGGTCCAGGGCACATCACACATCACACATCACACATCGATGATCACATATCCATAGCACATAGTTTACGACAATCGACAAATCGACGATCGCATATCGGAGAATGTTGCGACATGCAAATATTGCAAATGTGATGTTGTGATATAAAAGTGTCGATAGTGTTAAAACTATCGGGAAAGCATCGATGGTGTTAAACCATCGGGGAACACCGAAACAGATTAACAAAGGATTTCATCAAAAAACCAAAGGTGGATGAGCCTTTTCTTTATCCTCTAGCGGGACACGTGGCAGAGTATGATTGATTTCGATAAAGCTACGTGGCATCTGATGTCATGACATGGCAATACAAAAGGACATGTGGCAGAGAAATTTTCCATTTTGAGGGGTCCTAAGGGGGAAAATTTAGGTGACATGTGTCACCACTCACGAGGTACCACATGGTAGTGATGACGTCATAATCAGAAGTCGACATATCGAAGGTCCAGAGAAAATCGACACTTTGTAATACTTTTCACTTGAAAAAGCTCTGATTAAAAAGTTCCAATAGAGGGGCTAGCACATGGTCGTTAAGATTTAAAGAACTCGGACGCTAAAGCATTTAACAAAGGAAAATAGCCCCCTACAGAAAACAAAAATCTTAGCACCTCAAGGCTAGGTGGTATGGTCATAACCCTCAGTTTTATGGCAAAGAAATGCGAGAAAGGGCTAAACAAAAGGGGTCAAAGGAACATCAGAAATATGTTTTCGTAACGTTTTAAGAATAAAGTCTCGATGAGTTGCAGCTTCGACATATTGGGCTTTGATAATATAACGTGGAAGTGTTAATAGATAGATGGGTCAGAAGCTATTGAATCGCAGGAAAAGAGGGATGGTAGTTTAGAATGGATAGTCAACAAGCTTATGTGAAAACAACTACAACCACTCTAGATTTAAAGGCAGAGGATTAGCATTAATAAAACAATTCCCAGTTTTAAAGGCTAAAGATTTTCCAACATAAGTGAAGAAGAGCGAAGGGGCAGTTTTGATGGATTATTGCAAAGGGACCTGTTATGTTACCAGAAATGCTCAAACAATAGTTTAGGGACCTGTTCTACTTTCAAGGGAAGCAGTTGACCAGATATTTCTTTTGCCTGAATGCAAGCATATTTTCCTATAGTTATTCAAGGATATACAAAATATTTTTAAGTTTATCTTTTGCATACATGAACTTGAGAGATATTTAAAATATCTTCGTTTCTGTAATTATGTGATGACTATTATTTTGTAAAATTGTTATGTAAAGCACTATATAAACAATTTATGAATATGTAAACGAGGTTGGATTTTATTGGAAAAACACTTGTAGTCCAAATATATTTGAGCAATCTTGAATGTATTCACATTGTTTAATGAGCATTTAGTAGGAAATTAATGTGTTGCTTCTCCCTGTCATTATTTTCTGTGTTATATAATTGTTTTCTTCCAAGTCTGAGAATGTTGGTTTATGAGATTGGATTTCATTGATGCTCCTCTCTTAAATTATCAGTCATTAATATGTTTTATTCTAGCCATTTATAAACTTTGTTTTGCTTCAACCATCTTTCTTCTAAATCTCCCAAACAGTTAAAGGAATTGTGACTTTTGATGTTGTGTACAACCTGCTCATTAGAGTTGTGATCTTGTTTGTTTAATAGCTAGACTCCATGCCCAATGGTTTTGAAGATCACCCAACTAATTTATCCATAGATCTAAATCTAGCCACCTGAACTCACTTGCACAAAACCTTCTACTACAGTGACCATAGGGTAGTTGAGTTTTACAAAGAGATCCCTCTCTGGGTTGAAGGGTCAGCTTCAACCTAAAAGAGGTTATGAGGTTACCTTAGGGTTTTTCGCTGCAGCCAAGGTTTTCCTTGAGTGATAACACCTAGCATGATGGATAAGCATGGATGACAGAGAGACACTGGAAGCAAGGTTGCTTGGTAGAGACAATGTGGTTTTGGATGTGCAATGCTATTGTTGTGTATATGTTATATTCAATGATTGTACCTATGGTGTTGAGTGTCTATTGTATATATGGTGTTGTGTGCAGTGCTGGGTATAGATGATGCTATGTACATGTTGGACATGCGGTGTTGTGTACATATTGTACTATGCACATGATGGATATGTGGTGTTGTGTGCATGTTGGATATGGAGTGTTGTGTACATATGGCGATATGTACATGTTGTATATGTAATGATATGCACATATGGTGTTGTGTGCATGTTGTACATGTTGTGTTATGTACATATGGTGTTGTGTGCATGATTGTACATGTGGTGTTGCGTACTTGTTGTACATGTGGTGTTGTGTGCAGGTGTTGTGTACACGCTGTGCATGTGGCAATGTGTACATATGGTGTCGTGTACATGTCGTGCATGTGGTGTTGTGTACATGTGGTATTGTGTACACGTTGTATAGGTGGTGCGGTGTACATGTGGCATTGTGTAGGTGGTGTCGTGTACATGTGATGTTGTGCACATGTTGTGCAGGTGGTGTTGTGTACAGGTTGTATTATGTACATGTTGTACATGTGGTACTGGTGTACATGTGGTATTGTGTGCATGTCATACATGTTGTGTTGTGTACATGCGATACTACATATGTGCATTGTGTAGTCATGGCATCATGACATGTGTATTCATTGTGTTGTACTATGTGTATTGTGTTTTACACTAGATGTAGGAGTATGCATTATGTTGTGTTGTACACAGGGTGTAGGTGTATGTGTCGTGATGTATATCAGGTGTAGGTGTACGCATTGTGTGGTGTCATATGTTGTATGTGGATGTATTGTGTTATGATGTACATTGGATGTAGGTGTACGTATTGGGTTGTATGCCATATGTAGGTGTATGTATTGTGTGGTGTCGTATGATGTGTGTGGATGTATGTCTTGTGATGTACATTGTGTATGTGTACATGAATGAAGAAAATAAAAAGGCATTGGGTGTTTGTTGGGTGTGGCAACCAATCCAGTGTGGGTACGAAAAGGAAAAAGGACCGATTGAAGGATAAGTACCAGTATTTTATTTCAATTTTAATTATGCATGTGATCTATGATTCTGGTTTGTGATGGTTACATGTGATCTATGATTATGACTATGATGGTTGCGTTTTGAGCTAACTGGAAGTGATATGTTTGTAGGTTTTAACCCTGTACATAAATTACCTGCATACAAATTTTAAAAATAGAAAAGAAACAATGGCAAGAACATATAACATTAAACATATGTACACAAAGATTTCCCCTTGGATCCCAAAATCGGGACTACTAGATTGATTTTTCATTATGTTCCTTTCAATGTTACAATACATATATATACATGTCAAAGAATTCATAAATCCCAATCCATTAACTATGGATTAGAACATAACCATAGTTCCCTTGACTGAATCTACAAAATACCATGGGAAGAAAACCATCATGGCCAAAATCATGTGCAAAATCCATGCACAAAACCATAGGTAGGTCCTCCCACCTAATATAGGGTCCAAAAAAAAAAATTCCTAGGGCGCTACTAGTCGTGGAATGAATATAACACACACCCAACATTCTCCCACTTGTTGTTTCCTTTTCCACACAGGGGGTCACAAGAGATCTTAGTCATTGGTCCAGCCCCTGCAACACCCATTGTTTCTCTACACCAAGAAAACTTCTCATTACTCATAGAATTTGTCAATGCATCTGCAACATTCTTCAAAGTGTCCACCTTTACCAGCAACACCTTTTTGTCCTCAACCATATCCATCACAAAGTGATATTGAACATCAATTTGCTTTGTCTTTGAATGATAAGTAGGGTTATTTGCCAAGAAAATTGCACTTTGGCTGTCACAGTCTATCCTTATAACTCGTTGTACTAACCCCATACTTGAACACAATCTTTGCAACCAAACTTCTTCCTTTCTTGCATGAGTGGCCGCCATGAAATCTGCCTTTGTAGTTGAAAGTGCCACTACAAACTATCTCTTGTTCATCCAATTGACTGCACTTCCAAATAGATTAAACACATACCCACTTGTAGATCTTCTCTAAGCCAGATCTCCAACCCAGTTTGCATCAACAAAGCCATAGATGTCCAAAACTTTGTTCAATCTCGGTCTTCCTTGGTAACACAAACCATAATCACTAGTGCCATGCAAATACCTGAAAACCCACTTCATTGTTGTCCAATGCTCCTTCCCTGGTTTTGACATAAACCTCCTCAATACTCCCACTTCATGTGCAATGTCTGGTATAGTACAAACTATTGCATACATCAAGCTACCGAATGCACTTGCGTATGGAACATGGGACATGTCCTCTTCCTCTTCTTATGTCTGGGACATTGTTCAACATATAACTTTACACCTACAGGACTAGGAACCTTCACCGGTTTATTATCCTGCATATTAAACCTCTGTAGTATTGTCTCGACATACTTCCTCTGGTTTAATCAGATCTTCCTCTTTGCCCAATCTCATTTAATTTCCATGCCCAAAATATAGTTTGCAGCACCAAGATCCTTCATGTCAAATTTCAAGGACAATTAGGTCTTCAAATCCTAGATAATTTATTTTTCATTTCCAATGAGCTACATATCATCCACATATAACACCAGATAAATAACACAGTCACCAAGTAATTTAAAATGCACACAATGAACCGCTTTTCTTTTAGTGAAGCCAAGTCCCCACATATATGTATCAAATTTATGATACCACATCCTTGGTGATTGTTTTAACCCATACATATTTTCTTTTAACATGCATACCACTTCTTTCTTTCCCTTCACCGCAAGGCCTTTAGGTTGCTTCATGTAGTTCTCATGTTCCAGATCCCCGTGACGAAATGTTGTCTTCAAATTCATTTGTTCACCAAAGACTTAGATTGATACAAAGTCTCTAACTTGTCCCACAAAGCCTTCGTTGTAGCTTCCCTTGATACATTCAACAATACTGAATCTGAGATACACAACCGCATTGTGCTCTTTGCTTTCTGATCCAACTGCGCCCAATCTTCATCTGACATTGTCATTGGTTTAGTACCTAGATCTACTGCGATCCACTGATCTTTATCCACTAGCAGATCCTCCATCTTAAGCTTCCACAACTCAAAACTCTGACCATTAAATTTCTCAATCTCTATCTTTCCACTACTCAAAAACAAAGGCGTCCTCTTGAAACCGAAACAAATCTGATACCAAATGTAGGATTTAACCATGTATAGAAATTACCTGCATACAAATTCTATAAATAAAAAATATACAATGGTGAGAACATAAAACATAAAATAGATATATAAAAATATTTTCCCCTGGATCCCAAACCGGGACTACCAAATTGATTTTTCATTATGTTCCTTTCAATGTTACAATACATATATATACATGCCAAAGCATTCATAAACCTCAATCCATTAACCCTGGATTAGAACATAGTTGTAGTTCCCTTGAATGGATATACAAAATACCATGGGAAGAAAATCATCATGCCCAAAACCATGTGCAAAACCCATGCACAAAACCATAGGTAGGTTCGGCCAACTAATATAGGGTCCAAAAAAAATTCTCGGGGCACTACCCTAGACCCTGTAAAGGGGGGCAACCGCCCCCCTGAAACCCCCTGACAAGGGGGGCTGCGACCCCCCTGTTGCGCTTGACGCAACAAACAAGGGGGACTATCATACCCCCACACATGCGACTAGTCATGGAAAGAATATAACACACACCCAACAATGTTTACACATGATGATTTGATCAAAAAACTAGTTTGACATGTTGTGACAGGAAGTGAACAAAATTACAAGTGTAACTTATTGATGGGCCATCGATGAGGTATGATGTGAATTTATTTCAATTTATTTCGAATCCATTGGTAGTTATGTGCTTGGTATAGGAGATCATGAAGTGCCTGGTTGGGTGGTTGGAACTCACTGCAAGAAAGTTAGTAGCAACAACAAAAGGAATTGGAAAATGCAACAATATGTTGGTAAAGTGCTTCAGGAGCAGGGTCGTTGTGGGACAGTGGTACCCAATAGTGTCCATTGATTTCCATGAGCATGCTATGACTGGTATGATGGTTTTGAGGCAGGTATATGCCTTAGTTGTTTGACCTTCCAATGCGAGGAAGCCTTTCAAGGGATGGATCACTCTAGAAAGGGGATGTCGGGGAACTTGGAAGGTGAGTGACTGCATGAAAGGGCGTGACTGGATTGCCTTAGGGACTGTGTAGTAGAGAAGGAAGGCTAGGGATGGATTTTTTTTTGTCATTAGCATTACTAGATGGAATCAGATGCATATTGAGAGTGTGCCCTGAAACAATGAGCAGGTAGTTGTTCACTGAGGGGACATGTAACACAGATTGTAGCACTGGACACTAGATGCAACTTTGACTTTGGCGGTGGATTCTGGACTTCTTGGAAAGGAGGTGAATCCTTGTACTACTTTTGATGGTGGAGGTGTGAGCCCCTAGATTCCCTTGTTGCAGATATAAGCATCATATCATTTTATTTTTTGGTTAAAGAAAATGTGCATATTTGTATATCATTGTAAATATTGTATCGAGTTGGATTTCTAAAGCTCCATGAACAATATGATTATTTGATTAATGAAGAAAATTTGCATAAGTATATGTGATTGCTATTGTAAATATTGTAATGAGTTGTGATATAAAGCTCTAGTAAGTGGTATGTTTTTCATGTTTTCAGCAGTTGGTTATTGTAAATACTGCAACGAGTTGTGTTATAAAGCTCCATGGGAAATATGTTTTGTTTTTAGTGGTTTGCTGGTTTATAGGTGTCATTGAACACTAAGGACTATGTTCCCCCAAGGGGGAGGGTTCTACAATAGACCTAGTAAAAAATCATGTAAAAAAATATAAGACCAAGGTCATGGGACACGTATTTCAAGCTGAATGGTGAGAAAAACATCCTAGTGGGTGTTCATTTCAGTTTATTATGGCTAAGAGGAAATTGGAAAAGGAAATGGAAAAGGATTTGGAAAGGCATGATTCATTAATTGGCATTTTATTTATGAAAATAATGGAAATTAGGAGAAAAGGAAGCTGAGAGGTCATAGGTTGCATGTGAGGAGGAAAATGAAGGAAAATAGGGGAAATTGAAGAAAATAGAGGCCTCATTGATAAAAAGACTTATGAGAATAATTACATAGACTTTTGTTCGTTCAATTTTGGAGCTTTCTCTCTATTCTTTCTCTTTCACACTCTTGGAAACTTAGATTTTTCTTGGAGCACTTCAGCATTGGATCAAGAAAAGTAAAGAAGGCAAGAGGAAGTAAAGATAAAGCAAGGAAGAGCAACATCTAATAGCTACAGTGGGATTATTTGCAGGTATCAAGTTGCATGTATGATTTCCTTCCTAGGTTTGGAATGCATGGTTATGCATGTGTGTTCTTGTTTCTCTTGCTATCATGGGCATGAGTTTTTCCAGGTGTGACAATGTTTTTTAGCCTAGCCTTTCCATTTATGGACAACCATGGTGTGATGGGGTTCTCAGGTTTCGGTTGAGCTGGATTATCAGATGGATTCAAAACTGAGTGAGGTGGTGTTTGAAAGAAAGAACACATAGCCTAGTAATCCCTGAATCAGACTATGGATTGTGGTAAATCCTTGGTCTAGTAACCTCTGAACCGTACTACGGGTTGCGGTAAAGCCAGATTTTGTGTTACCTCGGTGGGCCTAGGAATCCTCGGCTGGTGAATGACGAGATATACGGTAAAGCCTAAAGGTGGGTGCCCTCAATCAGTCCTAGGAGTCCTTGGCCAGTGAATGGCAAGATATATGGTAAAGCCTGCAGGGTGGATTCTCAATTAGGCCTAGGGATCCTCGACTGTTGTATGGCGGGATGTACAATAAAGCCTAAAGACTGTAGGTGGAGAAATCTAGTGGTATCCATGCTTGTTTAGAGCCTAATGATCTGGTGGAGATTGCGGTAAATCCTGGTTCTATTGATGAGGGTGAGGTGATTTAGCCTAGGGAAGCCCTGGTTGATTTTGGTTATGAGTCCCACATTCATGCTTGCAATATGGCACATGGGTGATTTGCTGAAAGAAAGATTTGGTTCAACCAATCTATGGTCGGGTGGTATGTGGAAGTCCCAAACCTAGTTGGCTTATGCATTCATTAATAATAGTTTATTCTCCTTGGTATTTCATGTGTAAATGTACTGGTTCACATGTGGTATTTATGGTTGTTGTATCCTTGTTATTTTTGTTGGTTATATGTTGGTTATGAGTATGTTTTATGACAGTGACAATGTATGACCCTTAACATGTATTGATTGGTAAATGAATGGTTATTGAATGCATGACCTAATAGCTGTTATTGTAGCTATTATGATAAGGCACTAGACCTTCTTGGTGTTTTTCAAATAAGTATCAGACCTTTATGTTCATATGTGCATTTATGGCCTGTAGGGTAAATGTTAACAATGTCTTCGACGAAATGTCTGTCATGGTTAGGCTTGGTTACGTCAAGTCCTTGATCAAGCTTTGTGTTAGATGCTTTGTCCTTGTGTCATTTTTTGTCTTTTGAAAGTCTCATCAATTTCTGGGCATGGGTCAGGAGCCTATCCCTAAAAAAGTGGCTTAAATCTCGCAATCTCTAGCACAGAACTAGCTAAAAATGACTACAGTCTCTCCCTTGCAAGCTTGTGGGAGTGATTGAAGGGTTCCAGTCACATGGAGGCCTTGTCATGGGAGTGACTGGGGGTTTAGTTCAATGAGAGGTTAGGTTAACTCAGGGGTTGGGCACTTAGAATGGTGGATTTGCTCCTGGGGGTCCTGTAGCACCTGAGGGAGGTCTGCAAAGTGTTGGTTCATCAATTTCGCTTCCTCAACTGCACTTATGGAGTTGAATAATATCATAGTAACTCTTTGTCACATGCTTACCCCGGTGGACAGGTTAGCTTGGGTAAATGTGGGAGGAGTGTGTTACAGAGCCAGCTGGGGGTGCATGGTCATCATCCCAACACACCTTAGTGGAGGAAGACGTGTAGTGCCCCCCAAGTTATTACTATGCCATCACATCTCACCATTGAACTTGACATTGACACACAAAACAATCATGAATGAAGGTCATAGTGGAAAGTTAAGTTTAATGTGGCTCATCATGGTTATCAGTAAAGTGATTATTGTGGTTAATGGAGTTTTGCAGGCATTGTCTTTTACCTCATGTCTCCTCCCTCTTCCCATGTCTTTCATTCATTATTCAAAGCAGGTGAAGGATCAATTAGTGCATAGGTGCAATCTTTCACATGGATGAGGTTGAATTCCAACACATGTTTCAAAATTTCAAAGACTCATGGCCACTCATGTCCCTCAACTCCCACACTATGTGTTTATTGCAGACAAGGCATGTCAAGGAGCTTAAATTACAACCATCGCCTTATGTGTTGGCTCTATCTAGTTGTTTCCTTTTGTGACTATCTTTTCTCTCAAGATTTTAGTCGATATTCTCATTGGTTCATTCTTTTTCTCTCTAGCTCTATATCTTTATGCTCTTCCTTAGTTCATTCTCAATGGACTTCCTCTCACCTTTGTTTAGATCCCCTGGTTCTCTTCCCTATCACTGCACTCTTAAGTATCTCAGGGATTCGCATGTCTGTCATCCCCCAACTCTCCTTTTCAGACTCCACCTTGGTCTCAGCCCCCACATTCTTCACTCTCCTTCCAAGCATTAACAATTCTCTTATTGTTTATTACCTTTTTCTTTGCTTGCCATCGAAAAATGCCACTTAAACACACACTTCTAGCTAGAGGTGATGACCACATAGTGTGGGAGTTGATGACTGTTTAAGTGGCATTTGTTGATGGCATCATTCCACAAGTTGGTAAATTATCTATTGGTCATCACCTCTAGCTAGTAGTGTCTATTTAATTTTGTGTTTTTGATTCTCGAGCCTAGGATTTTGAGTTGCACCACTAATGTTGAACTATCCATTGTTATTATTGATGCCTCTATCCCTTTGGTTTCCTTAATCCCGTTTCCTATGTATCTACCTGTTTTGTTAACTCAATCTCTTTTCATTGCCCCCTCCCAAGGCTGCTCTGCTCCGACCTCCCTCTAGTCTATCCATTATACCGCACCCTTTTCCAGAAGTCACTAGTGTAGGGTTCTAGTCCTTTATGGGTGTAATATTAGAAAGATCGAAGGATCATGTCTAATTTATTAAAGGTGACTTAAAGCATTTGTATAGAGATAATTAAGAAGCAATCCTATAATTTTGAAGGTTTTTCTTCACTTTTCCATTACAACATGACAAGGGGACAGAAAAATAATTTTTTGTTTCACTTTTTTATTATAAAAGTGATAAAGATGATTCAAAGATAAGATATTATTTTGAAAATTTAATTGAAAAAATGGTAATAATCGATATATATAAATTTAATTTAATAATTAATAATAAATTATTTTTAATTAAAAAAAATTATATAAATTTAATTTACAAAAAATAAATTATATATATATATTTTAAATTTGGTGAAATTATATCTTTATTAATTTAATATATTATTCTGATAGGTAGTGAATTGAACAATAATTTTATATCAAAATATATTCTAACAAAACCCTTGTTATTATCTATCACAAATTTTATAAAGTTTATTAAAAAATTATTAATAGTTTATTTAAAACAATTTATAATTAATTTTTTAAAATACAAAATTCAACATTCTTTACCCTTAAACATTTAACATTTCTTTAATCTAAAGTTTTCAAATTAGGAATTAAATTATTAAACCATTTGAAAAAAATAATAAAAAATTATTATATTAATAAAAATTAATAAACCAATTTTTATAAAAATTAAAGATGTATAATAATATATATATATATATATTATATATATATATAATCATTTGAAATAAAACACTTATTTTATTAACTATTTCTTAAAAAATATTAAATAAATAAATACTATAATTTTTCTACCAAACTATGGGAACATATTATTGATTTTTTCTATGTTGTTGGAAACATATAAGGAGAATATCTCGTCTTAATTCGTGATGCAGACCACCAGAATCATAGGGAGTCATAAAACCAACAATTGCCCCTAAAGGTGCAAAGATAGACTGAAGATGTGGAAGATTTGCGAAGATCATCTTGCCAAGATTTGGGAAGATTTGTCTTATAGTTATGCATACAACATCCTAAATGAATTATCACCAAAATATGTGAATTGTCTGTGCAGTTGCAACAATTGTCCCAAATCTAAGGATTGGGAGTGTGGTACCCCAAAAATTTGCCACTGCACATTTTGACCACGACCATGTAGCGTGAACAGAAAATGCAATATGAACACCACAAAAGAATTCTAAAAGCCATGTTAATCATGAAACTATTGGAAATTGGCTAAAACAACCATGTGATTGTGAGGACATGAATAGGTTGTTTACTGGTGGTTTCCTTGAAATGGTCCTGTAGAGAGTGTTGTTGCCCTGTCATCACTTGAGTCAATCCAAAATTGTCTATAGTTTGCCATGTAATTAGTAGCAGACAATTTATCTGAGCTATGCCATGAATTTGACGATATTTAAGTAAATATTTGCAGGCTAAGAAAAGTCCGAAAGTTGATACTTACAATTTTCTTTGGATAAAAATAATAGTGAAAGTTTACAGGTTGTCCTTGGACCCATAGTTTGAAGGCTTGTAGTTTGTGGGGTCTATTTCCACTTATTGTTTGGCTTTCAAATGTGAGGTCTATTTCTACTTATTTTCTGGCTTGCTGATTTTGGAGAAATGGTACAATTTCTTGTGTGGTTTCTTGTGTCATTTGGAAATTCCATGTTGCCATCGTAGTGTGGTGAATTAAGTAACAAAGTTGATCACATCTATGGTTGCGCACGTGATTATTAAATCTCTCACACTTTTTGTGTGCGTTTCTTTTCATTTTTAGGGACTCCATCAAAATGATTCTTGTGTAGACTAAGAAGAGGCAAATTATAATCAGATGGAATCTCTATTGTGTATACTTTCTCATGTATTTTGAACATAAAAAAAACCCATTACAAAACAGGAAGGTAGCTTGTTGTCTTTATATTCATATGGTTTTATTGGCTTTGATGTCCAATTGCAAATGTATTCAGTGTGTGCATGTAGAACATCTTAAAACCATACATAAAAATGAAGCTCATGTAAATGTGCATTGATATTTTGCATCATATAACTTTACATTGATGGTACTCTGGTCACCATATCTAGTAAAAAACATAGAAACAGAGTTTAAGGGCGTCCCTAAAGCAGTAATCAAGCTTCATTTTGATATTTTAGACCCATAGTGGGTGACTGTGCTACCAAATATAGATGTTATCATTCTATCGTCTGGACATTAGTTTCTAATATCAGGTGTCTACATTATGAAATATGAGGTAGTGGGTTGTCACAAGTGTCATGAAATTAAAACCAAGCAGTTGAAATTCTATTTTCCCTTCAAATATGTTATTCAAGATGCACTCAATGGGTTCCCCTTATTGTCAAGATTCAAAGGCACTGCTTTCCTGCAATATTTCATAGTAGACCATTTTGAAAATGGCCAATGGTACTCAAGAGGCACATGCAATAGGACAATGCCCTACAAAAAGGATGAGGTAAAGCTTAACAATGTTGAAAAGAGATGCACAAGATAATTGTGGACAAGTTCAAGTATGGAACAAAGGAAGAGGCTCCCAACCAATGGAACAAAGTATGGAACATAATATATTAAGCATATATTAAGAGTTAAAAGGTTTTTAAATTTGGAACCCAATATCAACAACAATATAGGGGGGTTTGTTTGCTTCGAGTCCATGAGCTAATGGTCTCATATATTTTATTATTTTTTGCGTTCTCCCTAGCAATCAACATGTTAGAGATATATTTAATTATAAAAATTTGATTATATTTAATAATGTTAATAAATTAAATACACAACAATATAATATAATATATAAAAATAAAATACATTTTTTTGATATATAAATTATAGAAATTATAATAGTTAAAATTATTGTTAAACATATTAAAAAAATTACCTTTGATATAGGTATGGATAAAATAATGAACAACTTTCATAATTAGTTTGGCTTTTTAGTTGACCGATCTTATGGAATGTGACTGGTAGTGTATGACTGCTATTGATGTCTTAGTGCATACATTCATTCCAGTGAAATGAACTCAATCAAAAGGATAGTAAATATTTTAAAGATTTCAGCTATATCGAAATTTTTAGATGTTAAAAAAATTTGTGTTTGAGGATTTATTTTATATTACGTAGCTGGGTATATATATATATATTCTAAATCTAAGTAGTTAAATTACATGTCATATTTAACGTTTTATTGGAATGCAAGCACATCTTTCTAGATGAATTCACAGTTCAAATTGGTGTTTAATTAAATTGGTGTCGAATCAAGGGTTTTCTCATAAATTTATGTTACTAATAATTACATGTTATAATAGTTTTAATTTACAAATTAAAATATATAAATAATTGTGCAATACTCATCAATACATGTTACTTAAAGAGAATACTGAAATACAATGTATCTGAATTACATGTCATAATAGTTTTAATTTACAAATTAAAATATACAAAAAATTGTGCAATACCCGTCGATACATGTTAGTTAAAGAGAATTTTGACATACAATACTCGTCGATACATGTTAGTTAAAGAGAATTCTGACATACAATGTATCTGAAGAGAACCTATAATAGTTATACCATAGTTAAAATTTCCTTAAAAAACATATAATAATTATACCATAATTCAAATATCCTAATATTGAAATATTACTTGATGAATCTTGCATTGTATTTTATTTTCGTAATTTTCCCTTAATCAATTAAAATTTCCCTGGGCTTCAAATTTAAATTGTCAGTTCTTGAATTTGTGAGGAATCGTTCAAGTTGCTATTTGGCTTGTTGTGCTCAACTTTCTCTCTTTTTTTCTTTTTTCTTTTTCCGAACGCCCAGTTAATTGATTTTTATGCCAACAATTAAATATAAACCTGGCGTAAGCAATAAGTAATATATCAACATAATTATTATTCACAATCTATTGGTAGCATTATTTTCTCCAGACTTCTTCACTAAGTTTTGAAAGTTTTAATATATATCGTGAGGTTAAAACCTTTAACAACCTCAATAAATTAATTATATTTCGTTTTGATAGGCAATGAATTTAATATAAATACCACGACCTGTGAGAAGGAAACTTTGTCTCATGTATCTTTGTAATTAAAAGATTTAGAAAGTAATCAATAGTAACGCTAGTATTACAGAACTGAAGATAGTCAAGTTTTCTGAAACAACTAATATTACAGAATTGAAGATAGTCAAGTCTTCTGAAACATGTAATTATTACCTTAAATACTCTTTGTATACCAGAGTTATTTGGAAGACGATCCTAAATCCATGCATCGCTATCAATAGTTTGCATCTTTAGCCTTCATGCCGATCTTTCTAGATGAAAGATGAGGGGTAGTGTTGTTATTGACGTTAAATGGTGAAAGTTGCATTTGACTCTCCACCCTTCCAGAAGGCTGTCGAAGTGGAGGCTATATGTTTGAACTTTGAACAGGATTCCACACAATTTCGTCCATGCTAGCTGAATCCAGATGCACAGAGGATGTTTTCTAGTAGCGATCAATGGAAAAGAGTGAGAAGGAAAGATAGACCTCGTCCTTGCTCCACTTTTTCTTCGAATAAAGATTTCGAATTCTTGTGACTACTATTGTTTCCGGAGAGAAGAGGGTGTAGGCAGTAGACATAAAGGCACCTGAATCCGCCGAGGCCCAGGACCACGGATTTCAACTCCCCATTCTAAAGCCAAGCAGTGGATAGCCAATGGTGCATGCAAATGACTTCATAGAGATCCTCATTGCAGGTGACCTGTTTCCATTTATTGTCTACCGAAGAAACCATGGCCATTTGTTGTTGACTGGATAAACCATGACCAGATGGAGCATGGTCAACGTGCTGATCCAACGAAGATCCTTGTTGCAGGTGACATGTTTCCATTTATTGTCCACCAAAGAAACCAGGGCCATTTATTGCTGACCGAACAAACCATGACTAGACGGAGCATGGTTAGCACGCAGTGTGCGGTGTCGTGCTGATCCAACGGTGGAAATTTTTGACAAATCCAACAATGTAAAATAAAAGAGTAGACGATGCTGGGCAGCTAACTGATTCAAAAGGAAACACCTTCGGTGTAAATATACGCCCTCTAGATGTCATATCAAGCATATCATAAGGGATCCTAAGAAGCACATGTAAATACCAAACATCTTTTACGTGAGGTTATAACTTTTACACCTAATCTTTGTGGGAAAATTTTAAGAGTTAATGGTATAGGGTGTGAACTTAATCTTATTTAATGTTTTATTGAGTTATTTTTCATTTTTATAGGGTATTTTTTATTTTTATTTTTAAGGTGTTTAAGGAAATTCAATATGGAATGCAACAATATCATTGTAGATCTATTTTAACTTTGGACTAGATCTTCTTAAGATTTGGTAGATCTAGATTTAAAATGGATCTAAATTGGTTTTAATAATACTACTAGTAGTTTTAATATCATGTCTTTTGGATTTGTATTGAAATTATTATTATTGTGTTGAAAATTATTTTACAATTTAATTTCAAGTATATGTATATATATATAGATATGCGTGTGTGTATGTGTATGTGTATGTGTGTGTGTTGTGTGTGTGTGTATATATATATATATATAATATATATATATATATAAGCAATTAACACAATTATATTAATAAATATGATTGATATATGTTGATCGATATTATTTGTTAATTATAATTTGATAATTTATTTATTTATTATCAAATTATCAAATAACAAATGATACTTTTCAGCACATATCAAACACATTTGCTAATATGATTATGCTAGTGTATTATTGGGTTGATATACAAAATACCATTTCTTATTTGATAATTTGCATGGTAATTTTATAATTTTGTTGTGTAAATTTAAAAAGATGGAGTTAGAGATGCAAGATAATTAATATTTGAAATTCCATGCATTGATGCAGAGGAGATGATGAGAATATGATATCATCTTTCATTTATGACCATAAGATAAAAACTTGGATTGAAGGAAAGATTGGTTTGTCAACTTTCAATAGGAGGGATGCCTATCAATGTAATAACATAAAAATAATTTGGATATCATAAATCCATATTTATCGAGTGTCAAAAGGACTCAAATTACTTGAGGTGCCAAAATTTCTTCATGTTCTGCACTCTAAACAAAGGTTTGCATCTCAATGAATTTGATACCTATCAATACTTGATAGATCCATAATTAAGATGGATCTTCTACATAGTGCTATAATTTATTTATTATACGAAATTTGCTTCCACATATCGAGAACAAGCTTATGATTATATACTTAACTATAAGCTTAAGTTAATTAACATGAAGAATGAGCGACTTCATATCATTATTTCAAACATTGTTAAAAGTCACTCAAGACTCAAAAGAGGTTGGGCTTGATATTCAATGTCTTTGTTAAACCATTGGGCAATAGTGGAGGAGGATGTCCTCCAAGATATAAACATTATCAAAAGCATTATTATAACTTAGTTTAAAAGTAAAACTTGAAGTGACAGAGAATGAGAATAAGAGAGTTGATTTATTACAATGAAACCATTAAACCCAAGTTAGAAGATCAAAATTACTTTTCAATTATTGTTAGCTCAAGAGAGAGAAAAAATTGAATAGAGCATAATAATTTCATTTTCAAATTTTAAAATGAAAATAGCTTGATAGATCAAACTAATTAATTTAAGTTTGTAAATCTAATAAATCAAGGTTGGTCTTAATGGACAATCATCATCATCATCATATAGACACAGTTTCTCAAAATATACCTACAACAACCTAATTTTACAATTTTAATGATTGATAATTATATTTCCATCAATTCAAAAATATTCTTACTAGATTTAAAAAAAAATGTTAGTTCCCTTCCTGTTATTTGAGTAGTTGTAAAAAACCGATGCATGAAAAGGTTTAAACTACAATTTTTCATCATTACTATTACTTTTTAATTAACAAAAATGATATATTTAAATATAAGTTATTAGAAGAACATTTTATTGATAAATTACAAAAAAATAAATCAAATTTTATATTCCTACTTGAAAATCTAATATAAAGTTGAGGGATACATTGACTCCTAGAAGAGATACATGAACAATTTGCACTCTACCACTCATAACTTAGATTTGATGTTCATTTTGCAACTCTTTGTCCAAACCATAATTACAAGTACATGATTTGATCAATGTAAGTAGTGGACCACATTATATTTAAAACTTCTAAAGCTATGGGTTGTTCATCCTATGTGATAAGATTGTGAATTAAACAAATGGGGAACTCTAACCCCCGTCCTTGAACAAACATACTTTTCTCTATGATATGTATCTAATTAATAATTTCTCATTGATAAGGATTGGTTGACTCTAGTGACCTTGCCATAATCTACATTAGAAAAAGACATTATTTCCTTTTTAGATCTGAATTATTTGGCTTGTGAGACCACTTAACCCCACCACAAGGTTTTTCCATTATGATTATATACCTAAAAGGGGAGGGCACAAAGACAATATCCACATCACAACCCTAAGAGGGAGAGATGGACTCCTTAATTGATGTTTCTAGCCTTGATTACTTGACATGTAGCTTGGGGGATGCATTAGGTGATTTCTTCTCATGTTATTACTATCCTCTATGTATATTTTGTTTATCTTTTTTCTTAGAGGAACTAGGTGTTTTGGGCAATGATCCTGTAAATGCATTGGTTATTGACAAGTCCTATAGTGAAAGTTGTATTCTCATACTTTAAAATTTGTTACTAATGATGGCCTCCATATTGTACCATGATATGATATAGTATGATTTTATTCATATTATCATCTACATATAGTCTAGTAGAAGTGATGATTCCCTTTGCAAATGCACTAGAATAATTTTTGAGAAATTTACAAAGAAAATTTTCTAGCACCATCAAAGCATCTAATGCCATATGTATATAGGGATATTTGAAAATATAACGAAATGATGGTTGTTTGGAACAATATGATCCGGATTATCCATAGTACTATGTTCATTATGTTGACGTTTCGAACCCCAAAGGGGGTCCATCATCAGGACATAAAATGAATGATAGATTATGAATGAAATTCATTATTTGTCCTGATGATGGACCCCTTTTGGGGTTTGAAACGTCGATATAATGAACATAGTACTGTGGATAATCCATATCATATTGTTCCAAAAAACTACCACAAAAGCTTAAAGTCTAGCATGATGGTTGTAATGAGAAAAATTATGGTTGAGTTCAACTCTGTGAACCAAGTTGTGAGGAAAAGGCCAACATTACCTTCAAACTATCCTTTAGTTTCCATCATCATGTTGGGAATATGATATAGTGGGGGGGTGGGGGGGTGGGTGTGAATAAGTATAATGGCCAATTTTAACAATTCAAAGCACTTCAATGCATACACAATGTTAATTACATCGGTGACATAAGAAAACACTAGATATATGTGGAAACCTTTACGGGAGAAAATAACAAAACCTATATATATGAATGTTCTTGTAGGTACCAACTTACTATTACAATGATTTACTGGAACCAACCAAAAGGAGACTCTGATCCCCTTAAATAAGTTCACCAACACCAATCAGAAGGAGACTCTAATCCCTTGAAATGATTTACTAGCACCAACCAAAAGGAGACACCAATTCCTTGAAGTAATTTACTGCCACCATCTAGAGATGCCTATTATATTTGTTTTTCATACATTTTCAAACTCAAATCCATTGGCTTTTCCAATTATACAGATTGATTGATTTCTAATTCAATTTATTTTTCCTCAAAGTCTCTTCTTCTTCTACATATTACTCCTTGCTTTATATCTTCAACTCTATTTTATCCAAAATCCTTATATGTTGCTCCTCTATTCTACATGTCACTCCCTACTCTATAGATGTGTACAATGTCATCTTTTCTATTTAGACTTCATTCTTAGGCTCATCCTCTTTCACACATTTTCCATAGATTTCATTTTCTGTCTTCTTCTCTTGTTTCACACAAAACTTCGTTCGACTTTTATGTCTTTCTCACTCTTCATGTCCCATAACCATAATTGTCTCCACGAAAACTACAATCACTTACTTTACTTTCAAAATTCTCTAGCTTATTTAAACTACATTGGCTCAACAAAATCATGGCAGGGCCGACACGCCATTGAACACAATCCAAAAAGATTGGGTCATTATTTTAATTACATGGTTGGAAATCCAGTCTACATGACTCACATAAGACATTTCAATGGCTCCTTGGCTTCATAGGGGCTTAAATTTAGTTTCATGAAACCATAGGATATGATCGGCTTAAACAAGAATTTCAATAAATTTGGATCTGAGTCCTCTTAGAGCCTCAACATGTTAGCACGTTCCACACCTGGAGGTTTGGATAATTGAATGAGATTTTAAGTTCAATATTCCTTGGCCTCCTTTGTGAATTTCAATTTTCTCATATTGACCAAGTGTCATGACTAAGTGTAATTCATACAATGATTTATTTCACCTAGCACCTAGGGTTGGGATTTTTCTTTCTTTGAAAAACAACTACTGGGACCACAACCTTAAAGCTTTGATCCAAATAATCGGAAATCTGTGTCTTTCTTAAATCACACACTTGTTTGAGGCTCAGGTGAGCCAAAGACCGAATATATTTTAGTCTCTTCTACATGAAACCATGACCATGGAACACTGACCATAATTCTTTTCATTATATCTAGATTTGACCCATTTGTTGGTGACAATGTTGCATACATCCCCACATGTCAAATGCCCGTATAGCTTCGAACAACCCTAAGATGTCTAAATAGTAAAGGGTTTCCACTTCACCCATTAATATTTGAACTAAACCCATATATGGCCTTTTTCTTTGGACGCAAAAATGTTTTAACGTTGTGAAGCCTTACAAAACTGTCTCTTGGCATGAATCTTGAGGCCTTTGGTTCTGCCATATCAATACATAGTAGAACAACCTGTTGATAATGCTGGACCCACCAACATGTCAGGGGATCTCCTCGGTAAGAAGTCCCAACTAGACCTCAGACTATTTGATGTAGGAGTCCCAACAGTGGGTCTTACAGTATCGCCTTGACCGACGTTGCATGCAGAGGTAAGTAAGATGTCCTTGTTTGTGGAAAGGGTGTGACATGCACAACAGGCCAAGGAAGGCGCATGAACGGTTCTAACACACGAAAAGTGGGGTGAGTGCGCCCTTTCCAAACTTGTGGAAACACATGGATTGGAAGGGAACACACGAGTAAAGATGCATTTCAAACTGGAAGGCAAGTGAACCAACAATCCAAAGTGATGGTTAAACCAACAACACGTCTTAGTAAGATTCATACATACATGTACAGAAAGAGTCTACACATACATGCGTAAGCAAACAACTACATATATCATTAGAGTAACCAAGATAACTGAAATACAATAACAAGATATGCATGAAACATGTTGGCTCTGTTATGTTAAGAAGTGAAAGTTCCAATCATACAATACAACCATGACCAATCACTAGTCCCGATAATAGAACGTTACAATCACTGCTGCCTTCTCCTCCAAGGAGATGTACTAGCTCTGCACTGTGGAGAAGTCAAGGTTTGTTGCAATACACTCCAAGCTTTCTCTAAGATACTCCTATCGGAAGCTTGGCTGCCTAAAAGCCTGCATAATGATTTATGAGGTTATATATATAACAACGGGTGGGGTGACCCTTGACATTCCCCTTTGTGACTGTTCACCTACCCTCATGACTCTTCAACTAATCTCTTACTATTACATTCAACTATCGACACTTAGACTTTCACTTTACAAGATGTTACATACAATTTGCACATGTACCCATGTGAGACAAAATAGGCTTGAGAAAGCCATGCAAGACATCACTGAGACTCAGACAACTGTGGGAAGACCAACTCTTGCCAATTGATGCCAAGATTTAGATGCCAACCTCGTGATGGTCGACAATGGAAAACTGATGCCAACCTTGGTAGTCCATGATTGTGTCTATGTACTATGTGGTGACATCTTTCTCAAAATGAACTCTTGCCTTTGTTGCATCCGGGTACACTGATTTGGCTCCTCTATCCAAGTCATTTGATAACATGTGCATCATCTTCTTGAGTGCGGCTGGACCAATGACATATTGATGCATAGTGTTTGCGCTGGTGGCTATGCGCATCAACTCATCGAAGTACATGTCCAACTCCAGTCATACTTGATTCTTTGTCTTTGAGTTGATGAGTGCCCCAATGGATGGGATCACATGCGCGCACACAACAACATCCAGGCTTCTAAACACTCGTGCATATGAAGCCTACAAACTGGTGATGAGTTTCAGGAGTTCCTCATGGTTCTGGATTTGAATCCGGATGCGTGCCTTCAACTCTACCGCCTTGGGCTTCATCAACTTGGGAAAGTGTAATGGGGCTCCCTTGTATCTCATTTTCCATGTTTGCATGTGGTCGATGGAAGTGTGCATATCTGACAAGATGCGTGCTCTCCTAGCACAACGCTCTTGCCAACCATTGATATGGACAACTGACTTATGCACATTGCCGAATCTGGAATACAACATTCACATGACTGTCTCGAGAGATGATACCTCATTCAATATTGCTCTCCTCAACTCTTCTCTGGCAGATGTTGTAACCTGTTCTCCTCCCTACTTGGCTGTCTGTGACTCCTTAGCCATTCGCTCGTTCTCTACTATCAAGAAGCAAACACTCAAGCTGGTGGCTTCGACATATGCTCTGGTAGCAACGGCCAATGTTGTTGGATGCTTGCACACGTTAGATACGATCACTCATTCTTCAAACTGCGTGGGAGATGCATGGACATCCAGAGTAGTCACTCTGCACAATTGCACAATTGTATGATGTGACTTGTCGAATGATATGTTGTGCATCTCTACTTCCAGATTGTCTTCAAGGATCTCAGTATCTCCTTGAGTGCTCATAACTTGATCTACTTTTGAATCTGTTTAAGCCGATGGGTCGACCTCTTGGTTGTAAGGCATGAGGTCAATATCTTGTTCTAACTCTCGTTGATCCATCTCTGTATTCTTCTACTCAAGTATATGTTCAATCTCTTGAGCAAAGTCTTGATCCTACGACTGCTCACTCTGTCTGCTTTGTGCCAGCTACTCGGATGAGTCTACAACCTGTATGGGCGCAGTTTCATCAATCTATGCATGATGCGCCTCCTATTGTGTCTGTCCCTGCTGCGATTCCTTCTCTTGTCTACGCAACTTTTGTTCTTACCAGAGTTGTTACTTTAACTCTTGCAACTCCTTCACTGTTTCCTCCATCCTCTGTTTATCTCTCTGCCTTTACACATTCCTCCTACCATGTTGTCATCTCATCACCTCTATCTCCAAATCTTCTTTGTGCACAAGTGGGTTTGCTTTGAACTTGCAACTTTGTTTTGCCTCTGCGTTGTCAGCAATATTTCTCTTGCCTTTGTCACGCGTAGGTATGTTACCCCCTGTTGTTGTTGATGATGGTGCTCTCCTAAATGTTGCTTCGTGCTGCTTTTCTAACCATTTCATAGCTATGCCGACCGGTTCATTGAGCCTAGAGAAGTTGTGACAATATCTCCACGGGTCTTCCTCAGCCCAATGACACACCCCTTGGATCCAAGGAAATTTCACTCTCACATAATGGTCCTTTACAAAGCAATGCAGGTCGTACGGATTACTTCTGGTGCCGAAAGTAAATCTTTTGAATTCTTTTGTCTTGGCATCAGCATGCTTGAGATTTCATATCTCGTACAACCCGATCTGCAATAGAAGAGCGGGACAGGGTGCCTTCTTCTTTTGATGCAGTCTAGCTGACAATTTTGTCGAGATGTGGTACGAAACTTCTTGCATGACGAACTTGTCCATGGAAAACTTTGGTAAAACATGCGGAGGCTTCTCCGTGCTTTACATCTGTATGAAGGTGTCAAGAGGTGAGGCATACCAATCCGCTATGTAGATTAATGCCTCCATTTTCGCCTACGACATGCAAGGTGGATCCTGCTCAAATATCATCTTGTACACTGAGGTGACAAAATGGTCTGACAACTGTGTGATGAATCCGCGGAGGCTGCATTTGGAAAACAGTCTGCAATAATTGTGTATAGAGGTTTTTGCTGATGTCCATGACCAACCCAAGCTTGGGAACTGTTTACGGGCACAAATTGCATCCAAAATACATGTGGACATGTATATCTCTGCTTGTTGACCTTTGGGCGGCTGTCGGGCTTCTGCTACGTATTCCTTTAGCCTGTGAGCTAACATGTCAGGCTAGTTGCATGGTTTTCCTTCACTGGCCAGTTGGTCCAACGCAATCACCCAACTTTGCGGGAAGGTCTCCGTGCTCTCTTGGTTGTACAAGCAGCGTGCAAAGATGACAAAGTATTGATATACCTTCCACAATATCTTCGTCTTGTATATCTGGTTGGGTGTCATCCTGAACTTGGGTGGCCCTTTCACCCATCTCTTCAAGATATCCCTGGAGTTTGCACTATTGTTGGGTCTGTTGAAGGGTGTCTCCATTATGATCACTGGCTGCATCAAGTGGTACATCTGTTCATAGTCATGCGCCCTAAAGGTAGCAATCTCTGTCCACTAACACTTCCTAACATCATCATCTCGGGATCAGTGTGCGAGACAATCCAATATATCATGTTCGCGCATGGAAACGCGGGATACGTGCATGCAATATGGCACAAGCCAAACTTATGAATATTCACATAGACACTGTGGTATTCAAGATCTTCCCCAAATGTGCCTGAGAATGTATCATTGATGTCCTGCCATTTCAACTTGATGTCTTTGTCTACGAACAGCTTAGTGTCTTCGTAAATTGGAAAACTCATAGTATGTTTTGAACTGCATCTCTAGTTGCGCTTCCGTCGGTATCCTTTGACCCTACTCTCTTGGAGGCCATTGAACCTAAACTGTTGAGAGATGGACGAACACCTGCTATACCTGGAGACATGGAAACATTCATGGCAAGAAATATGTCAGTTGAAAACCAAAGCAAACTTGAGGACTGACATGGTACATACTCGGGAGACTAATGGCAAGGATTGTGCAATTTTCACCGGGAGGCTGGGAGACTAATTGTTGGAACTGTGCAAAAGATATTTTGGACTTTCGGGAGGCTGGTTGACTACTGGAATTGTGCAATGCACAATCTAGGATTACTTACTGGGTGCTGAGATCATGCAATGCACAATTTCAGTTTGCAAGGCATGTAAGCCCCGGGACTGCATTACGCAATGTTCTAGACCAACTGAGCACTTCCTCTTAGATTTGTGCAGAGGAGGCTTGGAGGACAGTGCCTAGCCAATTTTGTGCATTTTCTAGGAGGAAGACAGATCCTTCCCTCTCAAAAATGTGTAATGTTGTCCGGGTAAGGCAAGGCTCGGGCCAAGGTTGCCCAGACCTGCAGACGGGTGACTGAAAACATGTGAAGCTTTGAATGCATGGTGAAACTGAGTGTAAGCAAGAGTGAATGATCATGCATGCAAACAACGAATGAAATATTCGGAAAATGGGAAAACACGCAAGTGTGTAAAATGGGTCGCCACAACGGCCATCGTCGGTGCAAAAATAGTGTCATGCATGCAACAACAGTGAGATGCAAATGAAATCCGAAACGACGCTTGTAAAGGCTAACATGTATGCAAATGAAAACAAGTGTTCTTAGAAATCAAGCAAAAAACACTCACATAAGCCAAAACACAAAAAGCGACAGAAAAGCTGCAAAAGACATGTAAAGCGGACGTACTCGAAAAAGTTGAGCTAAATGTGCCGACTACTCCTAGATGTGATGTAGGATGTCAGCGCTCAAAGATCAATGTGAAGAATGAGCTTTGCAGCGTTGAATAAATAAGTTTTAGGCTCATGACGCGCATGCCACAAATCTAAGTAAAAGCAACACTTGGAGGGAACTTTCTAAAATGATCTTTGCATGTAACCTTCCGCTACTAAAAATAGATCCCTAAAATCTAGGTATGATTTTTGCATGATGCCTTTTGTTATTTGGGGAAAAGCAACCCATGCATGCAAATCAGTTTTGCTCGGTCCTAGAGGGAACCGGCTAACCTAAAGGCACATGCAACAGCTTGCAAGCTTGGGAGAGGGATTTGCGCAGTTTCTGGGCTGAGATGAGATGGTTGTCCCTGAGGGATTGCACAATTTCTGGGGTCAGTAGGTGACTGTCTCCTAGAATTGCGCAATTTCGGGCTGAGGCCCAGTGCCTAGTCAGATTGCACAATTTTTTGTGGGAAGCCCGTCTGACCATTCTACGCAATTCTGTAGCCTAGGAGGTTGCCCAGTAGATTTATGCAATTTCTGGAGGGAGGGTTGGTTCCCCTCCAGAATTACGCAATTTTTTGGGGGAGCTTCTCAACCAACAAACAATTTAAGTTTGGGATGGCAGCCTATGAAGGGAGTGAAGCAAATTGACATGTATAGGCTGGCGAGCCATTGAAAAACAAATGAAGCCTATGTACTTGACAGTGCAAGACATGCTGCTAAGGATGGTTGGTAGGGAGGCTTCAAAATGAAGCTAAGGTAAAATTTTGGAGGGTGGTTGTAGCCGCTACAACACTTGGCGACACACTAGTAGAACCCCAGCTCTTTAAATAGACCTTGTTCGTGAAAATCAAATCTAACACCTCCGTAAGTATTGTTCAATTCTCTGTTCGTCTTGGTTTCCACACTTGCTTGATTATAAGATGTAGCATTTACCAAGCTCTTGGTTGGTAGGCACACATTCCAAGCCAAGCCAACACAGTTGTTTCGATTGGGATGAGGGGTATTGGTGCACAAGCCATGATAGTCAGAGTTTAAGTTTTCATCTCTGATGTTGCTCCACTGCGAGCAGGTCCGGACAATACCTTATGGAGTCACGCGGGAACACAAGCATTGCTTGGCTGCCAGCGAGCCTGGTCAATGCCCCAGTGGAATTACTTGCATCACCGCTTTGCACAGAAGCCTTTCTCTTCTTTCCCCTTATTCATTTTCATTTTTTTCGAAACTTTTTCACATTTTCATTTTTCATAACTTTGCATAACACTTATTCATTTCATAGGTGGAAGAGGGATCCCATATTATTGAGAGAATAAGAGGTTGTTCCTTCATAGAAGTAGTTTGTGTATACCTCTGACGTGCTTGTTAAGGGTTTTCCCCCTCACATTACTCTACTTGACTAAGCTAACAAGGATTAACCCAAAAACAACCTACTAGAGTAGGTGACACTAGTTAGCACGCAAGCGTTGTGTTTTCACCAAGATTCATTACGAACAACACGTATTTTCCATTGGTGTATCATGGAATGAAGACAACAAGTTCTTCATATAGAGGCAGGACGACAGATAACCAAGTATTGGTAACTGCACAAGTCCTCTTATACTTTACCCAGCTTGTTTCAAGGGTCGTGCACGATCCATGCGAAACTAACCTACAAACGTAAACAAGCAAACGAACAACAAAACAAAGAAAAAGAAAAAGTAAATGTGTAAGCAAAGCGAGTAAGAAAACAAGTAGGCAAGCAACCAAACAGACAAAGCAATAAGCACACATACATGCAAGAAAACAAACCAAAATCAAACACTACTCCTACTCCTAAGCTAATGGTGCATGGGTCTGCTGATGTGAAGTGATACTTCCAATGCAACCACCAACACATTGGTCGACCCATGTTGGTGAAGTCATGGTTTGCAAACAACACAACTATGTGAACCAGTAAACATGAAAGGTATAACAATGAAGAAAACCACACTCTGAGTTTAATTGTGTCCACAGAATATAAGTGAGTGCAAGCGCATGACATGCAATCTGTGGACTTACCATGTTGTTGTGCAACACTGCGTGCAGATTTTAAGCATACACATACTCTTGATTGTGACATGCAAGAAAATGAAAGAAACAAAGACAACTTGCGACACGCACGTGTGCTTGCTGTGTAAGATTCCTCCAATGCATGAGTGATAGGATCGTGTAGTTTGAGTGGAGGAAGCATAATCTATGTGTGAGATTGATCTTCAATGCATACAGATGAGTGACGAGGAGCCTTGGGTGTTTCAACAATTTCCTGATCAGAAGTGAAACCAACCTCAGGACAACGAGGGTCTGACATAACTATCAACTCAGGCTGAAGTGCCTTGACAGTCTGGGGATTTCGACTTCATCTACAGATAGATCATCATAAACAAGTGGCTTTGAAAAATCAACTGTGATAGAATCATCATCGCGATCGAATACAGGGGTAAATAAATCACGACAACTATGATCAACAAAATCAATGATTTCATCGACACCCTCATGATTTGATGAATCAAATTGAGGGGTAGATGAGAAGCAAAAAAAAATCACCCTTTGCGTTTCCGGAAAAGGTAGATGAAAAATCAAGTGGATTTTCAAAGAATGATTTGTCCTCTCCGTTGTTGGATGATGGATTGACATCCGGTGCATTCTGTGAATGATCAACAATGGGTGCCTCTAGATGGAGATACACATGCGAAATCAGGGATGGCAGAATCACCAAAGATGTCAGGGAAAAATGGAGGGGGCACAAACAAAAGGGAATCATCCTTCGCCACGAGTTTATGTTCAGAATCCCCGTGATATTCTTCATGAATAACAACGCAGGTTTGTTGTGCAAGACCAACTTCGTTGATGACTTGATCCTCATTCACAATAGGTGTAGAGTCCGGAATGGAAGAACACATGGCAGTGCAATCAGGAGGATCAACAGAACACGAAGACGGAGGTTGAGGTAAGACATGCATGTGACAACCCATGGGCTTCACAACCAAATCTGCACGAAAATTGAGAGAAGTGATGTTGGGAGGGTGTGATAGTTGAATGGATGTGTGTGCATGTTCTCCCACATCACTCTGCGGTGGTGGATCTGTTTGATGAGAGGACGATGGACAATCACTTGTGACAGTGACCATGTCCATCTGTGATTGCCTAGCTCCATCACCCGAAGTATGTTGAGCAGGGTTTAAACTTCAACTTCTTCTTGGGATTGACAAATTTGGTAAGACAATATTCAAATCTTTCCTTGAGATACTGGACTTTCATCTGATTTTTCGGAGCTTCAAATTGTAATACATGGAAGCGGTCCCAAAAATCCATAGGCAATTCTTGCGGAGCCTTCTGTTGTTTTAACATTTTTTTTAAGAGGTTCTGGATCAAAATGATGGAAAGTAGATTCAATGAGATCACATAACTGCTCAAGTGAGTGCATGCAGTCGGGTGGCAGATTGCAACACCATTGTTGTGTGGAATCATGAAGTGTGTGTGCAAGCAGCAGGCTGGCCTCGTCATCATAGAAGTCATTTGCATCATCAAGAAATGCATAGAAGTCTTGTAGGTACGTAAGCCAGGTCATTTTTCTTCACCATCATACGTGAATTCCGACAAGAGATCAAAAACTCCCTCACGATGTCAAGAGATTTGGTATGCGAAAAACATCGCGGAGGGACTAGTTTGATAGTGTCCATGACAGATGTGCGAAGATTCAAAACAGGATGAGAGGACATCGCTTGTGATTTGGCCTTCCTTCTAGCGTAAGAATGTTGACGGTGCTGGACCCGCAAACATGTCATGGGATCTCCCCGGTAAGAAGTCCCAACTAGACCTCTGACCATTTGGTGTAGGAGTCCGAGCAGTGGGTCGTATGACATCGCCTTGACCATGGTTGTACGTAGAGGTAAGTAAGATGTCCTTGTTGGTAGCAAGGGTGTCACATGCGCAACAACCCAAGGAAGGCGCATGAACAATTTTAGCACACAGAAAGTGGGGTGAGTGTGCCCCTTGGAAACTTGTGGAAACACATGGCTTGGAAGGGAACACACGAGCAAAGATGCATCACAAACTAGAAGGAAGGTGAACCAAAAATCCAAGGTGATGGTTAAAACAACAACACATATTAGTAAGATTCATACATACATGTACAGAAAGATTCTACACATACATGCCTAAGAAAACAACTACATATATCATTAGAGTAACCAATATAACTGAAATACAATAACAACATATGCATGAAACGTGATGGCTCTATTATATTAAGAAGTGAAAGTTCCAATCATACAGTACAACCATGACCAACCACTAGTCCTGTTAACGAAACGTTATAGTCACTGCTACCTGCTCCTCCAAAGAGATGCACTAGCTCTGCATTGTGGAGAAGTCAAGGCTCGTTACAATACACTCCAAGCTTTCTCTAAGATACTCCAATCAAAAGCTTGGCTGCCCAAAATCATGAACAATGAGTTATGAGGTTCTATAAATAGAAAAGGGGGGGTGACCCTTGACATTCCCCTTTGTGACTGTTCACCTACCCTCATGACTCTTCAACTACTCTATGACTGTTACATTCAACTATCGACACTTGGAGTTTCACTTTACAAGATGTTACATATAATCTGCACATGTACCCATGTGGGACAAAATAGGCTTGAGAAAGCCATGCAAGACATCACTAAGACTTGGACAATTGTGGGAAGACCAACTCTTCAACATCCTTATGATGGTTGATGGTGGCGAACTGATGCTAAGCTTGGTAGTCCGTGGCGGTGTTCGTGTAATTTGTGGTGACATCTTTCTCGAAATGAACTCTTACCTCTGTTGCATCCAAGTACACTGATTTGGCTCCTCTATCCAACTTGTCTCATAACATGCGCATCATCATCTTGAGTGCGGCCAGACCAACGACATACTAATGCATAGTGTCTGCGTTGATCGCCAAGTTTGCGCTGGTGGCTATGCGCATCAACTCATCAAAGTACATGTCCAGCTCTAGTCGGACTTGATTCTTTATCTTTGCCTCGGTGAGTGTCCCAAAGGATGGGATCACATGCATATGCACAACAACATCCATGCTTCTGAACACCCGTGCATGTGAAGCCTGCAAGCTGGCGATACGTTGCGGGAGTTCCTCATAGTTTCGGATCTGACTCCGTATATGCACCTTCAACTCTACCGCCTTGGGCTTCATCAACTTGGGCAAGTGTAATGGGGCTGCCTTGTATCTCATTGTCCATGTTTTCATGCAGTCGATGACAATGTGAAAATCTGACAAGATGTGTGCTCTCCTAGCACAACACTACTACCAACCGTTGAGATGGACAACTGACTTATGCATAGTGCCAAATCTGGAATACAACATTTGCATGACTGTCTCGAGAGATGATACCTCATTCAGTATTTCTCTCTTCAAATTTTCTCTGGCGGATGCTGTAACCTCTTCTCTCCCCTACTTGGCTGTCTGTAACTCCTTAGCCATTTGCTCATTCTTTGCTATCAAGAAGCGAACACTCGAGCTGGTGGCTTCGACATATGCTCTAGTAGCATCGACCAATGCTGCTGGATGGTTGCACACATCGGATACGATCACTCATTCTTCAAACTGTGTGGGAGATGTGTGGACATCCGAAGTAGTCACTCTGTGCGATTGCACAAATCTATTCTGCGACTTGTCGAATATTATGTTGTGCATCTTTGCTTCTGGATTGTCTTCAAGGATCTTAGTATCTCCTTGATCACTTAGGACTTGCTCTGCTTCCAGATCTGGTGAAGCTGGTGGGTTGACCTCTTGGTTGTAAGGCAAGAGATCAATATCCTGTTATGACTCTGGCTGCTCCATCCTCGTATCCATCTTCTCAAGTATCTGTTCAATCTCTTGAGCGAAGTCCTGCTCCTGTGATTGCTCAACCTGTTTTCTTTGTTCTAGCTGCTTGGATGATTCTACAACCTGTATGGGTGCAATTTCATCAATCTTTGCATGTTGCACCTCCTGATTTGTCTTTCCCTACTGCACTTCCTTCTCCTGTGTGCGCAACTCTTGTTCTTCCTGGAGTTCTTGCTTAAACTCTTGAAACTCCTTCAGTTTTTCCTCCATCCTCTGTTTATCTCTCTGCCTTTGCGCATTCCTCCTATCACGCTGTCGCCTCTTCGCCTCTATCTCCAAAGATGATTTCTCCACAAGTGGGTTTGCTTTGAACTTGTAGCTTTGTTTTGCCTTTGCACTATCGATAATCTTTCTCCTGCCTTTGTCACGTGCATGTATGTTAACCCCTGCTGCTGTTGATGATGGTGCTCTCCTAAATGCTGCTTCGCTAACCATTCCACAGCTATGCTGACCAGTTCATTGAGCCTGTAGAAGTTGTGACAATATCTCCATGGGTCTTCCTCAGCCCAATGACACGCCCCATGGATCTAAGGAAATTTCCCTCTCGCACCGTGGTCCTTTACAAAGAAATGCGGGCCGTACGAATTAAAACTTCTGGTGCCGAATGTAAATCTTTTGAATTCTTCTGTCTCGAAATTAGCATGCTTGAGATTTTGTATCTTGTACAAACTTATCCACAACAGAAGAGCGGGCCAAGCTGCCTTCTTCTTTCAATGCAGTCTAACTGGCAGTCTTGTCAAGACGTGGTACGACACTTCTTGCATTATGAGCTTCTCCATGGCAAACTTTGGGAAGACATGTGGAGGCTTCTCCGGGATATACATCTGTATGAAGGTGCCAAGAGGTGAGGCATTCCAATCCTCTATGTCGATTAATTCCTCCATTGCTACCTACGACATGCAAGGTGGAACCTGCTTAAATATCATCTTGTACACTGGGGTGAAAAAATGGTCTGACAACTGTGTCATGACTCTACAAAAGCTACAATCGGAAAACAGTCTGTAGTTAGTGTACAAAGGTTTCCGTTAATGTCCATGCCCAACCCAAGCCTGAGAACTGTTGACAGGCACAAATTGCATCCATAATGTATGTGGACATGTATATCTCTGCTTGTTGACATTTGGGCGAATTCCAGGATCCTGTTACCTATTCCTTCAGCCTGTGAGCCAACATGTCAAACCAGTTGCATGGTTTGCCTTCATTGTCCAGTTGGTCCAACACGATCACCCAACTCTGTGGGAAGGTCTCCGTGCTCTCTTGGCCGTACAAGCGGCATGCAAAGATGACCACGTACTGATATGACTTCTGTAATATCTTCATCTTGTAAACTTGGTTGGGTGTCATCCTAAACTTGGCTAGCTCTTTCACCCAGCTCTTCAAGATATCCCTAGAGTTTGCACTGCTGCCGAGTTTGTTGAAGGGTGTTTCCATTATGATCGTTGGTTGCGGAAAGTGGTACATCTGCTGAAATTCTTGCACCTGAAGGTAGAAATCTTTGTCTCGATGACACTTCTTAATACCATCGTCTCAGGATCAGTGTGTGAGACGATCCAATGTAACATGTCCACATATGGAAACACGAGATACCTGCATGCAATCCGTTACAAGCCAGACTTGTGAATATTCACATAGACCCTGCGGTCTTCAAGATCTTTCCCAATGTGCCTGAGTATGTATCATTGATGTCCTTCCATTTCAACTTGATGTATTTGTCTACGAGCAGCTTGGTGTCTTCATAAATTGGCAAACTCATAGACACTTGCTCAACTGCATCTCTAGTTGTGCTTCCGTCGGTGTCCTTTGACCCTGATCACTTGGAGGCCATTGAACTTGAACTGCTGAGAGACGAAAGAACACCTACTATACCTGGACACATGGTGACATTCATGGCAAGCAATCTGCTAGTTGAAAACTAAAGCAAACTTGAGGACTGACATGGTACATACCCGGGAGATTGATGGCAAGGATTGAACAATTTTCACAGGGAGGCCAGGAGATTAACAGCAAGAACTACGCAAAAGATAGTCTGGACTGTCGTGAGGCTAGTTGACTGCTGGAATTGCACAATGCACAATCTAGGCTGACCTGTTAGGGGTTGAGATCGCGTAATGCGCAATTTCAGTTTGCAAGGCATGCAAGCCCCGAGATTGCATTGCACAATTTTTTGTGCCAGCAAAGCACTGCCTCTTAGATTTTCATAGATCAGGTATGGAGGATAGTGTTTGGCCAGTTTTGTGCATTTTCCTGGAAGAAGGCAAAGCCTTCCCTCTCAGAAATGTGCAATGTTGTTCGGGCAAGGCAAGGCTCGAGCCAAGGTTTCCCAAACCTGCCAATGGGTGACTGAAAACATGTGAAGCTTCGAATGCATGGCGAAACTGAGTGTAAGCAAGAGTGGATGATTATGCATGCAAACAACAAATGCAAGATTCAGAAAAAGGGAAAACATGCATGTGTGTAAAACAGGTCACCACAACGGCGACCGTCGGTGCAAAAACAATGTCGTGCATGCGACAGCAATGAGATGCAACCAAAAAATGAAACGATGCTTGTATAGGCTAACATGCATGCAAATGACAACAAGCGTTCATAGAAATCAAGAAGACAACACTCACACAAGCCAAAACACAAAAAGCGACAGAAAAGTTGCAAAAGACATGTAAAGAAGACATACCCAAAAAAGCTGAGCTAAACGTGTCGATGACTCCCAAATGTGATGTGGGATGTCAGAGATCCAAGATCGATGTGAAGAATGAGCTCTGTAGTGTCGAATAAATAAGTTTGAGGCTCATGACGCGCATGCCACAAATCTAGGAAAAAGTGACACTTGGACGGAAATTTCTAAAATGATCTTTGCATGTAACCTTAAGCTGCTAAAAATAGATCCCTAAAATCTAGGTATGCTTTTTGCATGTTGCCTTTTGTTATTTTGAGAAAAGTAAGCCATGCATGCAAATCATTTTTGCTCAGTCCTAGAGGGAACCAGTCAACCTGAAGGTAGATGCAACAACCGACAAGCCTAGGAGAGGGATTTGGACAGTTTTTGGGCTGAGCTGAGCTGGCTGTCCCTGAGGGATTACACAATTTCTGGGGTCAGCAGATGAGTGTCTCCCAAAATTGCGTAATTTCTGGGGTCAGCAGGTGACTATATCCCAGAATTGCGCAATTTCTGGGCTGAGGCCCAGTGCCGGGTCAGATTGCATAGATTTCTGTGGGAAGCCTGTCTGACTGTTCTGCACAATTTTGGAGGCCAATGAGCTGCCCAATAGATTTGCGCAATTTCTGGAGGGAATGTTAGTTCCCCTCCAGAATGAAGCAATTTTCTGGGGGAGTTGCTCAGCCAGCAAATAGTCTAAGTCCAGGATGGCAGCCTATGAAGGGAGTGAAGCAAACTGACATGCACATGCTGGCAAGCCACTGAAAAACAAATGAAGCCTATGTACTTGACAGTGCAAGACATGCTGCTAAGGATGGTTGGTAGGGAGACTCCAAAATGAAGCTAAGGAAAACTTTTGGAGGGTGGTTGTAGCCGCTACAACACAACCCCAAGCCACCATGTGTTCCTTTTGCCTCCTGATCACTACCACATCATACCAGCATGGCCTAGGCTTTCAAAACCAAACTACACTTTGGTTCCTTGGGGCTCACTACTTGGATGTGTGACCAGTCAATGATATGTCATTTATCATGTCATTTTGTAAGGCAAAACATTGCCATGTGCCATTCCTTGCTCCCACCACATGTCTAGGTACCTTCCACATGTCACTTTCCCATGTATAATTGGTCATCCAAATATGTAGAAAATGAGTGCCACATGTCATCACCTCCAACTGCCACATCATTGACCTCTACCACCTGGAATTCATGTCATATCGACCTAGTCTTAGCTTCTATAACAAAATTGCACTCCGGTGCCCGGGGGGCAATATGATTAACCCATGTTTAATTCTAATTAATTAATCATTAAGAGTGGATTAAGGACTCTAATTAAGGCTAGCAAAGTTCACAATAAATCACAATTTCATGTTATTAAAAATCAGGTCTTATTTTATTTTCATATGGGACCACTCTTTGAGGGCTTATATTAGTCCACAATCTACTAGAGGCCCTTCTATCAAGTTGTACCTATGGCTTCTTCTACTGAGTCGAGCTCATACTAGTCCTTGCCTCCTAAGGACGCCTATTGACCCTTGGCTTACCAAGCTAGGCCATACTAGCCCAATCTCTAATCTACCATACTGAACTTTGACTAGGCTAGAACCGTACTTGATTTACCTTACTTCAAATGTGTTATTATCCTTATTTCTTTGGAGTTAGAAGAAGTTCCATATACCATTGGAAAAGTATTTTAGCAAGCTATTCAACATGCACTTTTAATTCTCATTTAAATGAGGGAACTAGAGAAGTAATTCCTTCAAAGATGGGCTCCCCATGAGCTTCCTTGTGCATCAATGACATTGCAGACCTACACAACACTTATGTTGATATCAATAGCACCGCAGTTAATATCAATGGCATTACAGAAATACTTCCAACAACCCAACATTCTATTGTATATAGAAAATTATTGTTAAAAAACTAGGTGTCAAACAAGTTATGACTTTTGTTATTTTGTTTCCTTTTGTTTTTAATTTTTCTTTATTTTAATAATTGTTGATCTTGTGTAATGGAGTGGAATTTTTCATTATGAGAATGAGTGAGTCATAATAAACATTAATTTTAAATTTATGTGGTTATCTAAAGCACACTTAGCTTATCACAATAAGTCATTTTAAAAGTGATTAGATGATGAAATTGATTATGTACTTTTGTTAGCCCATGGGACTTTGGATTGATGGTGAATGGGTGCACTGTTAAGACACTCATTGCAATAGGTCACTGGTTCAAATCCCCGTTGGTGCTTACCTACCAAAAAAAAAGATGATGTACTTTTGTTATTCTACTTCAATTTAATAATTACTCACTAATGCTATAATGATGTAATTAGCCACTAATACTATAATGATGTAATTAGCCACTAATGCTATAATGATTCTTATGTCAATGGGAAAATCACTATCACAAATCCATCTTAATTTTAAGTTTATTAAGCAATAAAAAATATAAAAAATACATAGAGAAATACACACCTTTAAATGCTGAAATAAATTAAGGTAAATGTACATTGGTTTGTTTATTATTTTTTATTATTGTTATAATCTTTCTTTTCTTCTTTTCACTTTATTTTTTATAATTATATTATAATAATCATTTTCAAAATTTCACTTTAAATTATAACTTTTATATTTAATTTATTAAAATTATAACACATTTTTTTTAACTGCACATCTCATCCATATTTATTGTAAAATGGAGTTCATTTTTCTAAAACATCGTGCTAATATAATGGTTAATAAATTACCTCCTATTAATAATGGGTAATAAATTACAAAGTGAATATATTTTCTTGTTTGGTTTTCCCACTACTATTTTTTGATATAGGCAAATACAAAATCTTAACTACTTCAACATATCTACAAAAAAAAATCAAATGCATCAAATGCAATATACTATAAAATCTGTTTTATCTAACCATATCTATTAAAAAAATTAAATAAATCTAAATTTTGTATGGTGTTATTTTCCGGAGTTATCGTATTCATGTTTTTTCGGAATTGATGTTTCAAACCAACTTCTATGGTTCAGCATCAGGATAAGATTCATGAATGAATAAGTCAGAACTCAATAAAGTTAATAAATAAAAGTTAAGATTGGGAAGGGAAAACAACGAACAAGTTTGATGATGATATACTTCATGTTATAATTTTATTTATATTTATGTTTTAAGTTGTTAATGATTTTAGTTTTTAGTTTTTAGTTTTAATTTAATATAATATGCCGTGATTATAATATATATATAATATAAATATATATATAATATAATATATATATATACCCCTATATTATTAGTGATTAAAAATTAATTAATAGTTTTGTATAGTTAATTGGTTTTTATTAATTATATGATAAAATGAATGTAGTGACGAGTTATATGAAAATTATCTTTATTTTTAACTATAATGGAATGATTAAAATGTATAATAATTATATATTTAAGATAATTATAAACTAATTTATTATTATGCATTATAAAATTATTTTTATTATTAATTTCAAAATGATTTTAAGTGATTCAAATTAAATAGAATATTTTATTTCAAATTGAGGATTCTAAAATTATTTATATAATTATTAGAAATAATTTGTTAATAAAATTCTTAATGCTTATAAACTTTAATATATTGTTAAATTATTATTGACTAATTAAATAAGTTTTTATTTTATTATATTAGGATTGAATATTAATAATTGAAATTTAAATTAACTAGAATTTATATATATATATTATATATTATATATATTATATATATATTATATATATATATATATATATATATATATATGTTTGACTGAGTAATAGGGAAGAGTTACTAAAAGGAAGATTATGAAGGCCAAAGCAAGCGAAAAGAGGGCAGGGCGCATCTAGGAGAAGGTGGAATCAGAGGTTAGAGTGGGAATCTAATTATCACTAATTTTCCAACTATCATCGCAATTAAGGTTGTTAGGGTTTTTACCTATCTTGATAGCTTCTTTGAATTTCCTATGGTCATAATGATCAATTTTGGCCACAACGCTAGAGTTTTCAATACAAATATGATGATTTGTTGTACTGGAGTGCTCAACGAAAACTGAGGTTTTGGAGCGGTTATGATTAATGTCAGTAGCATGCTCTTGAATCCTTGTTGAGATTGATCGACCAATCTCTCCAATGTAGGTTTTTCCACAAGAACAAGGAACCAAATAAGCCCCTTTGTGGCATTTAGAATCAGTAGGATCTTTTACCGATTTTAGGCATCTGTTGATGGTGTTCATGGGTTTGAAGGAGGTTTTTATGTTATTTTTCTTTAAAATATAAGAAATTTTATCAGTGGTGCCTAATATGTAGGGGAGGTGGACCTTATCGGCACAATCATCCATAGGTTGTTTGTTTTTAGGATTCTCAGCCTTCTTGAAAGCTTTCATTCCTTGATGTCTTATATATCCATTCTTTTCAAAAACATCCATAAGATGTTTCTTTTCTTGTTCAAAATGATCCTTATCAGAAATGCAAGCAACCCTGGTAGCAAGAGTGTTGAGAACCCCCAACTTCTCAGCAGGATGATGGTGAGAGTCGGCATGAAGGTAATGCTCTATGTGGATTTTCTTACGATAGACCTGGTGGGATATAGTGCCATCTTGGTTTCTCTTGATTAGGATGTCAAGAAAGGGAAGGGTGCCATTCTCTTCCACTTCCATTGTAAATTTGATAGAATTAGATTGATTGTTAAGGTGCTTCAAGAAAATGTCTAATTTCTCCTTTCCATGAGGCCAAATGATATAAGCATCATCGATAAATCTTTTCCAAAGTTTAGGTTTTAATGGGGAAGACTCAATGGCTTTGGTTTCAATATGTTCCATAAACAGATTAGCAATGATGGGAGATAGAGGTGATCCCATGGCTACACCGCAAGATGATATATGTGAGTAGACTTGCGGTGTAGCCATGGGATCACCTCTATCTCCCATCATTGCTAATCTGTTTATGGAACATTTTGAAACCAAAGTCATTGAGTCTTCCCCATTAAAACCTAAACTTTGAAAAATATTTGTTGATGATGCTTATATCATTTGGCCTCATGGAAAAGGAGAAATTAGACATTTTCTTGAAGTACCTTAACAATCAATCTAATTCTATCAAATTTACAATGGAAGTGTAAGAGAATGACACCCTTCCCTTTCTTGACATCCTAATCAAGAGAAACCAAGATGACTCTATATCTCACTAGGTCTATCATAAGAAAACCCACACAGAGCATTACCTTCATGTCGACTCTTGCCATCATCCTGTTGAGAAATTGCGGGTTCTCAACACTCTTGCTACCAGGGTTGTTATAAGTATCATTTTGAACAAGAAAAGAAACATCTTATGGATGTTTTTGAAAAGAATGGATATAGAAGACACTGAGGAAAGAAAGCTTTCAAGAAGGATGAGAATCCTAAAACCAAACAACCTATGGATGATTATGCTGGTAAGGTCCACCTCCCCTACATATTAGGCACCACTGATAAAATTTCTTATATTTTAAAGAAAAATAACATAAAAACCTCCTTCAAACCCATGAACACCATCAACAGATGCCTAAAATCGGTAAAAGAACCTATTGAGCCTAAATGCCACAAAGGGGTTTATTTGGTTCCTTGTTCTTGTGGCAAAACCTACATTGGAGAGAACGGTCGATCAATCTCAACAAGGATTCAAGAGCATGCTGTTGACATTAAAAATAACCACTCCAAAACCTCAGCTTTGGCTGAGCACTCCAGTAAAACCAATCATCATATTTGTATTGAAACTCTAGTGTTGTGGCCAAAATTGATCATTATCACCATAGGAAATTCAGAGAAGCTATCGAGATAGGTAAAAACCCTAACAAACTTAACCACAATGATGGTTGGAAAATTAGTGATAATTGGATTCTCACTCTAACACTCTAACCTCTGATTCCACCTTCTCCTAGATGCGCCCTGCCCTCTTTTTGCTTGTTTTAGCCTCCATAATCTTCCTTTTAGTAACCCTTCCCTATACACAGAAAAAATTCAACTAAAGCTTATAAGCATTAAAGATCTTATCAACAAATTATTTCTAATAATCATATAAATAATTTTAGAATCCTCAATTTTAAATCAATAATAAAAGGTAATTTATGATGCATAATAATAAATTAGTTTATAATTATCATTAAACATTAGATATTAATTATTATACATTTTAATCATTCCATTATAGTTAAAAATAAAGATAATTTTCATACAACTTATTGTATTTAAATCACTAACATTCATTTAAATCATATAATTAATTAAAACTAATTAACTATACAAAAATTAATAGTTAATTTTTAGTCACTAAGACATTGACGTATTAATTAACATTTACTTGAAAAGAAATTAAAAAAATAATGATTTTTAAAGGACACTGCATATTAAATTAAAACTAAAAACTAAAAACTAAAATCATTAACAAATTAAAACACAAATATAAATAAATTATAACATGAATTATATTATCATCAAACGTGTCGATTGTTTTCCCTTCCCAACCCTAACCTTTATTTATTAACCCTATTATTGTTTTCCCTTCCCAACCCTAACTTTTATTTATTAATCCTATTGAGTTCTAACTTATCCATTCATAGATCTAATCTTGATGATGAACCACAAAGATTGGTTCAAAACAATGATTCCAAAAAAACATGAATACGATAACTCCATAAAATAACACCACATAAAAAATATGAATCGCAGAAGCCTCAAATCAATAAACAATACCTAAATTGTTTGTACACTATAAAGTCTCTCTTATCCAATGATTCACTGATTAAAGAAATTTGTTTACATTTAAATAAAACAATTGATTCAGTATGGGATAGAAGCCCAAAATACCATAATTTTTATATCAATAAATTTCTCCCCTAAATAAAACATTTGTGTTGCAAATATTTTGTTATCAATTCTCAAATTTAACAATATGTTAACAATAATTGTATTTAATCCAACTTTCATCTATCCACCACTAGATTATATTCCAAATAAATTGTCTTATTGGAAAAGACTCATTGAAAATGTTTCTGGGTCCCACCTGCCATCATCTGATAGATCTCACTCACCAATAGGGAATATTAATTTCATCGAGGGGACTTGCACCTCAAGAAATTATCAAAAGAGTCCTTGAAAATGTTCCTCGGTCCCATTTGCCAGTATTCTATAGCATCGTTTAGGAATAGGGAATACCAATGTAATATTCTATAGCATCATTTAGGAATAGGGAATACCAATCTAATCAAGAGAACTGTAACTCAAGAAATAAATAAAACTCTTTGAATTAAGATGTGTAAATGAATTTTAGGATGTATAAATGAATTTTAATTAATTAAAAAAACAAATCTTTTATCATTTAATGGATATTGGTGGATCGATGTTAATTTTGCTAGAGAATATAAAAAATTAAAATTATCTTTTAATTAAATAGATGCATTTTGTTCTCTATTAGGATATTTCATCTATGGCTTTTGTAAATGATCATGTCTCATCATTTCATCTATGGCTTTTGTAAATGATCATGTCTCATTATTTGAATGATGATGTAGATAATCACAGAGATTATTGAGAAACAATTTTATGATTACAAGTCTTTTCACTTAACTTTTTTGACTTAACTTTTTTTTCCATATAGGGATAATGCAGAGGTATGATTTAGTCATTTTGGAATAGGAAAATAAATCATTTTTTTTTATATTAAAATTATAAAAATAATTAGCATTATTTTTTTCATTGATTTAATTAAAAAAGAATCTATTCAATATGTATAAGTCTTAATGTAGAAAAAAGTAATCACAAATTTTAAATTAAATGGAAACTCTTATCTCAAAATTGTAAGTTAGTAACATTTGCATTTATGTTACATATAGATAGATTCTTTATATATAGAAAAGTTAATAGCATTAGTCACACATATTACTCAAAAAATTGTTTTCGAAATTAATTGAAAAAATTAGAAAAATGTTTAGAGTTGTACCTCTAAATTTTATCATCAATCAACTTCATCATTTACAATACAATATATAAGATCTCGTGGCATCCAAATCTCTTAATCCATTGACCCATAATAGATTACAACCAAGTGGGTGAATGTTGGGTGTGTGTTATATTCTTTTCACAACTAGCTCCATATGTGATTGATATGTCCCAGACATAGTGGGAGGGGGTGGGGTGTGTCATAGGATTACACAATAAAAAATCCAAGGTAGTAATGCCCGTTGTTTCTCTATACCAAGAAAATTTCTCAATGCTCACATATGGTTAATGAATCTACAACATTCTTCAAAGTGTACACCTTCACCAATAGCACCTTCTTGTCTTCAATAATGTCTCTCACGAAGTGATACTAAACATTAATATGCTTTGTCTTAGAATGATAATTGGGTTCTTTGCTAGAAACATTTCACTTTGGATTTCATAATCTAATCTTACAACTCATTGACAAAACCAATACCTGAACGCAATATCTGTAACCATACAACTTCCTTGCTCACATGAGTAATTGTTATACCTCACAGAAGCCCATGAATAAATGTTTTATCTCATGTAACAGAGCTTGTTAAAATTCCCTCTCAGCTCCTTCTACTGGCCCTAATAACCCCTTCCTTCAATGTAACCAACTTTTGTAGTTGATAATGCCACTATAGACTATCTCTTGGTCATCCAAATGATTGCTCCTCCAAATTGTTTAAATACATAACCACTTGTAGATATTTTATGTTCAAGATCTCCAACCCAATCTATATCAACAAAGCCATGTATGTCCAATACTATTTTTCCTCTAGGTCTTCCTTGTTAGAAAACTCCATAATTTGTAGTGCCATGAAAATCTCTAAAAACCCTTTTTACAACTATCCAATGTTCCTTCCATGGTTTTGACCTATACCTACTTAACTCCCACTACATGTGCAATGCCTAATCTAGTATAGACCATTACATACATCATATTATTAACAACACTAGCATAGGGAACACAAGACACGTCCTCTTCCTCTTCTTGTGTCTTGGGACATTGATTTATAACTTTACACATATATGAATGGGGACCTTGACCAATCTACATTCTCACATATTAAACCTCCACAATATTGTCTCTATGAATTTTCTCTAATTCAACCAAAGATTCATAAGGGTGGTGGTGGAGTCTCTCAATTCCTTTGTACAATTGAGGGTGGATACCCAAGTCTCTAGATTCCCCATCAAAAATAAGGGTAGAGTTGATTGATTTATGGATTCCCTTGATTGGCTGGTGGGTGGAGGCTAGAGGTCTTTGGAGCCCTTGTTTCATAACAAGTCTCAAAGAGCTACTAGTATCATTGAGTAGCTGGAGGGTGGAGGTGGTGGCCCTCTAGAGTCCCTATTGAAAAATTGGCTACATTGAATGCAGTTGGTGGTCTTCTGGAGTCCCTATTAAAAAATTGGCTGCAGTGAATGTGGTTGGTGAGTGGAGGCGGTTGGTCCTCTAGAGTCCTTGTTTCAACTAGAAGTATTAGCTAAGTCCCTTGAGAATAACTCCTCAACCTATGGAATTTGGCTCGGTGGGTGATTGGTTGCAAGAAAGGCCATAGTGCAGTCCAATCCACGGTTGAGTGGATATTCAAGGTCCCAACCTTAGTTGCCCAACTCATAATAGCAGATAAGTGTTTCATTGGTTAGTACGAGAAAGTGCTTCTTGTGTTTATTTTCCTATATAAATATACATGCCTTTGAATGTGTAAAAGATAACTTACTGTGTAAATGGATTGTGATATTTTGATGGGTGGGTAATGGCAGTATGATAGATAACTTATGGCCATGAATGTTGCGTTGTATTTTTGTGTGATTTGGAAGGATGTAAACAATAAACAATTATTTGTTTACAACTTGAAGAATATATTCATTCAAGTCCCTAAAGGTTGACCTTTAACTCAATATTGATTATGATTATATATATTGATTGTCATTAGATTATATTTATTTGTGTATAAGATATTTTCTTAATATCTTTAATTATAATAAAAATAATTATATCTTAATAAAAAATATTTGCTACAGTAATTTATTATTATTATGATTTATTCATTTCTCCTGATTTTTCAATAACATAGTAATTTAATTTCTTCATTTTTCAATAGATATTTACTCCTCTACGACTATCATCCTTAACTTATAATTCTTAACATTAACACTCTCTTCTAACATCATTTTGAGTGCATTATTCATCCATGTCTACATATACTAACAACAATTTATCTTTAGAAATAATATTCGTTTCAAATAATATTATTTATCAAAAGTAGAGATTTTCTAAATTATTTTGTTATTTTTCATTTTCATCAAAATTGAATCTCAATTTTTTTTTTTTTTAGATTTTCACTAGTTTATTAAACTTCTTTAAACAAACAAATATGTAAAGTTTACTCATATTCACATTCATTTTAGCTCTACACACAATATTTTACCATTTAGAACAAGGAGACAAGAGAAACTATAATGTGGAATGGTGTTATTTTCTAGCATGAATGTTATTTTGTTAATGCTTATTAGCTTTGTTGTTTCTTGAATCCAAGAAAATGGTTCCTTCTTTAATGATTCTATTAAAGGTGTTTTTATTTGACCATATTTCTTGACAAACTTGTAGTAATATCTCATCAATCCTAGGAATCCTCTAAGTTTCTTCAAGGTTTTGGAGATTAGCCATTCCATCATAGTTTTTATTTTTTAACATAGTAACTCTATATTATATCACTCTATAATTACTCTCATGGGGATTATTCTACTATCAATTACTTTTGCATAAAAGACATGTACTAAGCAACAACGCTGCATATTGCATATTACACTTGTTATTATTGAATTGAGAGTACTTTGAAATTTAATGCAAGAGATGTTGTCACACACACACACACACAATCAACAACTAACAAAAATTAGAGTAACTTAATTTCATCTTTATTATTTTTAAGTATTGATTAGGATAAAATTATTCAATGTGCTAACCTTTCTTCATGTTTCACACTCTAAAAAAAGTTTGCACTTTGATATATTTGATCCATATCAACTCTTGATATATCTAGAGTTAAGTTTGAAAACTTATTCTTAATAAGTAAAAACAAGATCAAAAGTTAAGATGGATCTTCAACGTAATGTTACAATTTATTTTCAGTATAGAATTTTTCTTCAACCTATTGAGAATAAGTTTATGATTAGATAATTAAGTAAAAAGTTCAGCCAATTAGCATGAAGATTAAGTGGCTTCATATCACTATTTAAAACATCGTATAAAGTTACTCAAGGTCCAAAAGAGGCTAGAATTGAGATGCAATGTCTTGACTAAACCATTTGGGGATAGTGGAGGTGGACATCCTCCAAGATATAATTGTTAGTAAAAACACTATTATAACTAATTTTGAAAACAAAATGTATAACACCATGGCAATGAGAATAAGAGAAAACCCCAAGTTAGAGGATAAAAATTGTTTTTCAATTATTGCAACTCAAGAAAGAAAATAAATACTACAAAAATAATAACAAATTCCCATGAGATTTAAAGCGAGATAGGGCATTCAACCAGAGTTAAAATGCCTTGGCATGAAAGGATTTAAAAAATATTTGACATGGATAATATGATAATATGGATGATGAAAAACATGCTCTCTCTCTAATTGGTCGCATTATAAAAACATTAAATCTAATTTTTAATGCATTTGTAACAACATTGAACTCAATAACTTGTTAACTTATATAAGGGAACTCAAAAATTTTGTTTCCAAATATTCAATCAGAGAAGCAACTTAATAATAAGTATGATTAATTTAAGTTTATAAATCTAATAAATTAAGGTTGGTCTCAATAGACCCTAATCATCATCATCATCATCATCACCACCTTATAGACACGATTTCAAAATTTTATTATTAGATTTGTATATAAAACATTTTTCTAGATATTATAACAAAGAAAAAATATACTATATTCTCCCAAAGAAGTCTAAACATTCTACAATTTTGATTTTTTTGGTTTGCCATCATTAGAATCATATCTTAAGATATTTTTAAAATTGTAATTTAAAATTGGTGAAATTATTATTTTTAATGCAAAAATAGGTTCAACAATCTTAAATACATTTATAAAAACCCTTCTTTACAAAGTTAATGATTGATAAGTATAATGTCACCAATCTAAAATGATCTTTGTTGGATTTAAAAGAAAACATGCCAATTTCCCTTTCTTTATTTTGAATAGTTGTAAAAGATCAAATTTGTAAAAAAATTATACAACTTTTCCAACACTATTATCATTTTCTAATAACAAAGAATTAAGAAATATATTTAAATAAAATATATTATTTATAAAGCTATTCTTAGAACCTATGATAAGGAGCTTTGTGCCTTGGTGCAAGATGTGAAGAAGTGGAAACACTATCTAATTAGAAAGGAGACAATAATCCACATAATTGACCATCTAATACAATACCTTAAGGTATAGAGTAATATTCAATGAAGTAGGCATTACAAGTGTGTGGGGTTTATACCATTGTTTCCTTTAGTGATCAAGTACAAGAAGGGTAGCATAAACAAGTTGGCCAACATGCTTTCAAGGGCACCCACATCAAAGATCACATATTTGGGAAATTTTATGCACATGGAGCCTTACCTATGCTGCATACAAAGAAGCATATATAGAGAATGAGGAATTCAAGGGAGTATTTCAGTGGTTGCAAAGCCAAATTCATGTGCATGATGGTGACAACACTGTTGACCACCATATCCAAAATTTGTTACTCTATAGGTTGGATAAGTTATGTGTTCTTGAAGATGAGCAATTGTAGTTGAATAGAGAGGCTCACACCTCTAAGGTTACATGGAAATTTGGTGCAGGGGAGATAATGACCAGCCTGGAGAGGTATGTGTACTAATCCAAGATGGAAGAAAAGGTAGCTAGGTCCATAAGAGGATGCATGCTTTGTTGTACTAGGAAACCTAGTAACATGAAACATGGTTTATATCATCCATTTTTTGTACCCACTCGTCCTTGGGAAGGAATTTCCAATGAATTTGTGGGAGGTTTACCAACAACCAAGAAGGGACATGACTACATATTCATGGTAGTTGATAGGTTTATAAATGTGTATTCTAATGCCCACTACAAATACCATCAACATGTAAGAAGCAGTGAAATTGTTGTTTCGAGAGGTCTAGGTGCACGTTTGGATACAAAGGAGAATCATTTCAAGTTGGGACACAAAATTTCTTAGCACAAGCTGGACTGCATTGTGGGGGAAGATGGGCATGAAGTTGAATGAATCTATAACATTCCATTCACAAATAGATGGGAAAATAGAAGATGGGCATGAAGTTGAATGAATCTAATGGTACAACTTTTGAGGGGTTATAATCATAAGCATCCTAAGACTTGGATGAAAATATGGTATAGATACAACACTCTTATAACATAACAGTCCACACTTCTACTCATAAGCCCCATTTGAAACTTGTTTTGTACATATACCACCTTTACCTTTGGATGTTGCAGATGGGGGGGGGGGGGGGAGGAGTGAGCGGGGATCTTACAAGGGGATGCATTAAGGGTAGAAAAAATTGTTGAGAAGATCAAGAAAATCCATCTATAGGTAAAAGAGACTGCAGAAGTCACAATAAAAATACAAGGCCAAGCATGATTAACATACAATAGATAATTCATCCAAGGTGGGAGACATAGTATGGTTATGATTGAACAATGAGAGGCGACATGGTCCTGGTAATAAGAAAATCAAGGCTCTGTGATATGGTCCCTTTGAAATATTGGAAAAGGTGGGAGATGATGATTATAGACTTAGTCTACCCCCATACATGTGCATTTCCTTAGTGGTGAAAGTAGATAATTTGAAAATATATGAGCCCGTAATGTTGGATCAGGATGAGGAACAAGTACTCCTTTTTGTAGAAGATTTGGCACCAAATTCTTAGGTAGAGTTGACATATATACAATTTTGAAAAATAGATCTAGAAATAAAATATAGAGGCAACATGAGCTTTGGTAAATTTGGTTGTGTTGTTATCTGGCATACCATATTTCATTTGGGTCAAATAGTCCTATATTTCATCCCTCGTACAGAGGAGGACTAGTGCAATCTTGGTTGACTGACAAAAGGGAGAGTTGAAATTCAGATGCCGAAATCAAAAGGGAAAGGTTAACCATCAGGATGCTGATTTCAGAGAAGGATCATCACTTTAGGACTTGATATCAAAAGGATTGGCAGGCATCATATCGAGATTTTGGGATATCGGAGGTTGGAATATGGAGGATACCTCAATGGTCTATTTAAAAACAGAACCTCTGAGCAGAAGGCATATCGAGATATCAAAGGTTGGAACTAAGGGGCCTTAGTGGTTTATTCAAAGACGGACCCAAAATGAAATATCATAGTAGGCAGTGAGAAGGAAGGTATATTGGGACCCAATATCGGTACCTCAAAGCGATCTAATTTCGGTGCCTAGAGCTTTCAGAGCCTCAGAGTTTTGTAACTCCTTAACAATTATAGTTCTTTAGAAGCACCAAGGTAGAAAGGAAATGATAGTTACAAAAGAAATCACATTCGGAACCAAATACTGGGGTCCCTTCTCTCTATCCTCAAGACGGGACACACGATGGTAGGTGATGGGCCCTCAAGAAATGATAAGGTAGATGATGTCAACATGATGTAGCCATACTGAAGACACGTGGAAGTCAATTTCAGCATATATAGGCGGCCTAGTGGAGAAAATATTTGAGACACATGTCACTACTCATGAGGTGCCACATGGAGATGATGAACTCAGCATGACGTAATCTCAGAGGTCAACGTTTCAGAGGGAAGATATTTCGTAACTCCTGTGTAAATTGTTTTGTGGGGAGGTTCTGATCCAGCGAGAGGGTTTCCAATGTGGATTGGCACTTAGTCGTAAGGACCCAAAAGAACCCAAAAGAACCAAGGGAAGAGCCTGATTACAAAGGGAAATAGCCCCCCCGACAGAAGCCCAAAGGCTTTAACATCCAAGCACCACGCCGCTAGTCACAACACCCGGTTCTATGGTAGAATTATGATAAGAGGGCTAAGAGCATCATAATGTTACGATTTTGTAATGTTTAATTTAAATAGAGTTATGATGGATGAAGGTTCTAATATTGCAGCCCCTAAATGCTATACCGGTGGTCATAGGAAGTGGTTCTATGGTGTATAAGCAATAAGGAGCTAAGCGAGGAAGGGCTAAAGGCATCAAAATTTTTGTGTTTTTGTATTGCTATTTTAAATAAAGTTACGATGTGTTTCGGCTTCGAAGTTGCACTATGAAAATGTTAAGATATGTATTGGGATCCGATAATGTAGCACAAAGATAATAAAGGATGGATGGGTTGACAACTAAGTTGTAGGCCACCTCCCAATGCCACCACATCAAATCACATCCAACTCCAAAAAGAGGAGATTCAAGCAATTAAAGGGAGATAGCGACAGGCGAATTGGTCAGTAACCGTGGAGGAATACAATGGCAGAGGTGTGGCTTGACTAGAGGCAATCAAAGTGTTGGGCAATTTATTGGGCTTAAATTGATGCATTAAATATCGACCAGGGAAACTCGTAAGCTTTTGATGATGCCAGCACTATATGTGCAGGAGTAGGCGACTAACTCTACATCTAGTGAAATTATCTACGGTTCAATATAATATGCAAGGGAAGAGGCTCCTAACTTAGGAGATCCTGGTTGTTCTTCCCTACAGTATCATAGAGAAACCATAAAACTAGAAACTTGAAATGTAAACAAGGGAATGAACTTTAGTTGTTGTTTAGATTCAAAGAGAGAAAGACAAACTTAGTCTCTTGATTGTCCTCTCTTGTACTAATCCAGACTACACTAAAATTCATCCATAAGCGTAAACTAAATGAAATAACTTTAAAACATAAAAGAAAAAAGATGAATTCCAATTTTCATACAAATAAAATAGAGAGAGAGAGCCTAACTTAGACTCTTAGTTGTCCTCTCATATGTTGATAAGACTCTAATTGAAAATTCATTCATCAAACCAATCCAATCCTCAAACATCAAACATCTAAGAAATTAAATAAAATAAGATCTAATATGAAACAACAAGTTCATTTGCTCCTTCTAGAGTGAGCTCAATTCTCTTAAGAACAAAGTGACAAGCCATTCCATATACTACATTAAGATAACTTATATCTAAAACTACATAATGGAAAACTATTT
>APFE030193150.1:127554-185579 GCA_000404065.3 Pinus taeda
CAAAAATAGATGAGAGTCGTGCACGTGTGGCTGCAAAAACTGTTGTTTGGAGTCTTCTTTACTTGGTTGGGAGAATGGAGGATGAAATAAAAAAAAAGTGAATCTTTTATTGTTGCTGCATCTGCTGTTGAATCTGTTGTTGGATCTTCTGCTAAATGTTCAGAATCTGCTGCTAAATGCGGTTGAAAATGTATAAGGCTTGGAAGGTATACAAAATATAGAAGTTACATTTCTCTCCCAGCCTTATTTATTGACTTGTCCTCAAGTCAATAAAAGGAAATGACAAACTGAAAAACAATGGAATTTGGCTTCATCTGCTACAAAATATGGGTCTTCAAGTCTTCAACGCTCGTTGGCACAAATCTTACTATGTGATTAAATGTGTCGATGTCAAACATAGTAAGAAGTTGTTGACTTAGTGGCCGTTAATGAATGCCCCTAGCCAACACAAGACCTCCCACCATTGATTCCAATGGGAGTTAGGATGCCTAACACATCTTTGTAGGTACGAATAAATTTGTCGTAGTCGAATCACCTACAAGATCCAACGAACAAGGGATATTAATGTACTCCCATTGTTCATTGGCAAGAGTACTTGTCATTAAGGCATGCAAGCCTCTAGGTGTTTTTTTCAATGATACATAGACTCTAGGACTTTGACTCAAGCAGGGTTTTATTGGTGGAAATGAAGGGGAATGGTAATGACATGGGAAATGAAAATATGCTTGTAAGGAATGGATGTAAGGAAATTTATGGTGTAGGACATAAGAACTCTTGCTGTGAAAAATGGATATGGAAGTGTCACACTGTATGGATGTACGATTGGTGGAATTCAAACTTTTTCAGGGAGGTGGAAGGTAGTGGTTGTGGAGATGGATTTGTCTTCAGAAATTTTCATGAATTTAGTCTTTGGAAGACTAATTGTCGTCACAATGTAATCTCCTGAATGATCGCTTTGTTATCCTGTAACCTATGAAAAAACTTGGCAGAAAGGAAACATAAGTTTGTTCAAGAAGAATTGATCATTTCCTTCATGATTCTTACGCAAAAATTTCATACCAAATAAAACAGATTTAGGAAAAATCAAAGTGGTGAAAGTAACTCAATTCATGATATCAATTTCAATCCATTCCTAAACACAACCATGAAAAATAATACTCCCTGCTTGTGTTATGAAATGTGCTCGATTGGCATTGGAAGTATGGGCACCATTCTGCAGATGAATATGTCATGTAAAAGCATTTCATGAGTTAAATCGCACAAACAGCCAACTTGAAGCTATCGAAAGAAGATTCCTCCAAGCGATTTTTAAAATTTGTTTCCAAGTATTCCATTTTTTATTTTCAAAGCTGTGTGAATTTTGTGAATTTGTTATCTTTTATCTTTTTTTATTTTTATGTTGATTTTATTTATTTTTTAGATTTTTCTTTAAACAATAAATTAAAAACATCATTTATTTATTTTGTAAGTAGAAATATTTTAAAAATCAACAAAAATTATTTACCAAATCTTAATAGAAGAAAATTTTAAAAAGAAGTTGAGGTTTTTTTTTTTTTTCATTTTATTAATTAATTTAAAAATGACAAATAAACATGACAGGGAATTGTTTTTTATTTTAAAGTAAAAATAAAAAATCATTTGTGTTGTTTGATTTTGTTTTATCCACATAGTACACATAAAATTTTTTATTTTTATTAGAATATTAACAGACAACACAACTACAGTTTTTTATTTTTATCAAATAAACAATAAATACAACACACAATTTTTTTAGTTATTTTTATTTAAAGTAAAGCAAATCTAAAAACATTGTTTTAATTTATTTATGCGTTTTTGTTTTTAAGTTATAAAAAAAACCTAATCAATACGACCCAAAGTTGGGTTAGTTTTCTTTTTTAATAAATACAATTAAAAACACAATTTTTTTAGAATTTTATTATAGGATATGCTTGACTATTTGTTTAAGTTTAGTTGGTATTTATCTTGTTAAATCAAAAAAATATGATCAAAAGCTAAGACTATAAAATCACGACAAACGCCAAGCACAAAATCAAATGACAGAACCATAAGAGAATGGTTGGCGGATGTTCCCTGCATGCCGTGGATTAAGGGTTGAGGGCGTTGAACTGATCCGTGGCCTCCTGGAGTTTCGCATCAAATCCTGCAGAATCATGGGCACACCCGCGCGCTATGCTCTGTACTGATGAGAGCTCCGAGGGCGTTTCTCTTCAACGAAGGCAATTTTTCATATTGGGCTTTGGGGCAGTAGCGTTGCTCTGGTCGGCTTCTTCCAGTCGCGACAACGCTCTCAGTATCAACAGGAAAACCACGAACCTGACTGTATCGCCTTCCAATCTGGAACAGAATTAAGTAGCAACGTTGCTCAGAAGCCCAGATTGTTGCAGAAGCTGGATGGCTCTTAACTTTATCGTATGGCACTGACAATCCCTGGCCAATTTCTGGAATGCTGAGTCCCACGAGAATCTCGGCGAACACATTGCTGCCGGATCAAGCTTCACAAGGTCTGCCCCCAACCCAATTTGCTCTAACAATGGCAAATAATCGCTGGTCAGAACGACCACATGCCCTCCATTTTTCACATTGATGTCCAATTCAGCTTCCTCACAGTTGAATACCAACCTTACCTTCTCTCCATCATTTTCTTCTTCTTGGGATTCCGGAGTAGGTACACTTTTTCCTTCCTTCAACTTTACAATTCCAGTCCCTGACTGGCTTTTAAGTAGGTGTGCCACCTTATTTTCACCAAGATCCCATGCCCTTGATACGAATTCCTTGCTAAACCCATGGAATAGCCCATTCGAGGCACCCATCAGGTAGAAATCAGTGAACTCTCCCGAACGGTGGGCCTTGGATGTATCTCCGAGGAACAGGATTTCCAAAACCTCATTGGATTGTCATTGAACCACCAGCTAATTACTCCCATGGGCACCGCAATGGCATCCCCTTTGCGGATTTTCACCACTTGCTCAGACTCTTCCTCCGGAATAAGTATCCCTGCAACTCCAGATCCTTGAAGCACATAGCCAACTTTTGAAGAGTCAGAGTACTTTGGTAAAGCGAGACCACGGTAATTGAGAAACAGCTTGGCTGCTCCAACCTTGGCTTCTGCTAACATGCACAGATCAATGGTATCGCCTTATTTTTGACCTCCAAATACTTGTCAACGCACAAAAGAGAATGCATAAGCATATTTGAATTTCAACGTACCAAATTTCACTTACGTTGTGAGCAGAGAAGGGCATTTTTGAAGGAAATAAAGTGGTGTTGAAAGCATAATATGCTGATCGATTTTCTTTAGAAATGGTGTGTTTGATACGTCTTCAATTTGTTCCACAATGTTCCACGGAAGCACATAACCTATATTTCTCAACCAATGGTGACACAGTACCCTAACACAAAGGAATCAACATTTGAGATATTTTTCTATTTCAATCATGACACCTCATGCTTTTCATGTTTTGTTAATTTTCCATTTTCAAGAAAAGAATCAAGTCTGTTATGCAATCATTAGGACAACTGTGTAGTTCAGTAGCATAGGAAGATATTTTGTAAGTGGTCCTTATTTTTGTTCTTCCTACAAAGAGGGAGGAAAAACTCATTACATGAGTTCCCAAAATCTATTTTAGTGGTTCTGAATTCTGTATTTTCAATGATTCCAAATTCTGTTTTCAAAGAGAGGTTCCAAGTTTTGGTTAAATTTCCTATTCCCGAGGTGGTAATCATTCTACAAATTTCACCAGTTTGAGCCTATGATATGGACTCCATTTTTGAAGATTAATGAAGAAGATTTGGTGATTCCAAGCGTAGGAATATGTAGTATATGTTCTTCCTTTGTATTTCATTTCATGTGTGTCTCTCTTCATCAGAAATTTTGTAAGTTGTAGCTACTAGATTCACTCATAAATCATAGATTTACTTATGTTATGCTAAAGCAGAAAATACTTGTGAGATAATAGATTTTATATGCTATATTGTAGCAGAAAGTACATGTGAAATATTGAGTTGGAAACCTTAAAATGCGCTCCATAATTTCTACACTTCATTTCCTTATTCTTTCATGATTCAACTAGGATTTGCCGCTTAGTATTCTGGTTTTGTCCAGCCCTCCGTATTGAGTTTCTTAGTTATTTGTCTCCTTCCCATCTTTACTACAATGATAAATTAAGCTTGCATTTACTGTGTATAGGCCACCAGACTTGAACATTTACTCTTGGGATGATCTATATTGTTTATGTTTATGTTTGACTCTTCTTGTGTGAAAGGTAATTGAACCAAATTTAAAATAATTTTACATTTATCTCTTGAGAAGAAATGAATTATCTTCAGGAGATACTAAGATGTCCTGGGCACCAACCTCTCCTCAAACTGAGGGTTGTCTCTAGGAGGTACAACATCTTCTTGCACTGTTGATGATGAATGAATCAAAATATTTTCCTTGGGTACGACATTTGTACACCCCTTGGTTAGGTGAGCATAAGGGGGTGTGGGTTGAAGATCTCTCACCTTGGTGACTCCATTGTTTATTTTTGTGTTTCATCACCATGGCTTTCAAAAGGCCTCATACTTGTTCTGACACTTCTCAGCAGAAAATTCCCCATGTATTTGATGCTGAAAAAATCATATCCAGAAGGGTTTGGAAAGAGAGGACCCCTATTATTCTAGATCCTGCAATCCCTTTTCCTGAAGTGTCGACTTCCAGCTCTCAGAAAGTTGAGATAAACTGCCCTGAGTCCTCTTTCAAATCCTTGGGATATTTAGAAGAACGTTGCCAACTATTAGGATCATTTACCTCTAAAGTTAAATTTGAAGAAGCTTCTGTCAGTTTTCCTCCTCTCATATTCCCTACCTTCCCAGAAACTGAAGACATCAAAGGTATCCTCATAAATAGTACCACTTAGAGCATTTATAGCACTCCATCTCATCTCCATACAACCATAATCCATACAACACCTCAGTCAGGCCCTATGGTAAATATTCTACCACTTCCATTGCGAAACATGGATGTACCTGGTTTTCTACTTAATAGATATGCTCCACTTAACTTTCCATAGCCTCTGAATGGGATGCCACAATATTACCTTAAAAATATTCCAATGTTCACTAGAGAGGATGATATTTCAGCCCAGAAACATATAGATACTTTCTGTCCACTTGCTAAGAATTTGAATGTAGAACATATGGATGTAGTATTGAGACTCTTTGTTCAATCCTTGGATAGACAGGCTAGGAAATGGTTCAATACTCTACCAAATGCTTCAATTAATACCTGGGAGGAGATGGAGAACACTTTCATGCAGAAATGGGGTGAGAAGAGGGACTATGGCTATATCCTTACATAATTTAATGCAATGAAGAAAAAACATAGTGAAGATGTTTCATAATTTATAAGGAGGTTTAATAAAATTATATAGTAGTCTTCTTGCTAAAATTAAGCCTCCACAGGCTACTTCTAAGGTCGTTTTTGTTGGAGGCTTTGAACCATAGTTTAGGTTTATCCTCAGAGAAAGAAAGTCTCGTACTTTGGACCAAATCCAAACAAATGCCCTGGAAGTTGAACCAAATTTCTCCTTTACTGGAAAGTGGAAAGGGAAAGTTGAATACGGTGACAGGAGGAGAGGGAAGGAAGAAGCTAGCCCTTCAGACCATGTAAAGGAAACTCAAGAAAAAAAGTTAGAGGAGATGAACAAGCTGATAAGGAATTTGTCCAACAGAGTGGTAAAACTAGAGTTGGAGAACAAAAACCCCCCTTGACAAAGTCAGTCAGCTCCTAACAAAAACTTTAATCCTCAATATAGGAGGTCATGTTTGTATGTCTTGAAAAGGGAGAGAAAGGATCAACATGATCATATTCAACCTCCTCTATACCTAGAAGAAGGTCTTAAAGAGAATATTGAAGAAACTATAGAATTTCAACAAAATCAGTTCTCTCCTCTCTCAGAGGGAGAGTAGAAGCACTTGAAGGAGAAAGGGATGATATGGATGCCCCAGTGGATGATGATGAGATAGAAAGTTATTTCAAATAGTTTGATGACTTCATGCAAGCATAGTTGCACAGGAAATGTGATTTCAGGTCAACTAGGAAAAGGTCTAGGGGGCAAGATCAGAATGAAGAAACTCTTCAGCGGAGTTCTCCTAAGCTAGCAAATAAAGGGAAGAAACCACTCAAACCTGTCTCACCAACCAAAAAGGAATCCTCCAATCCTACCCCAAATGAGTCTAGAGCCTCCAAATAGAGCAATTGGCCCCACCGATGCAACCAATCTGCAATGAGAACAAAAAGCCTATCGAGTCTACTAGAATTGATAAAAATCCATCTTCCTTTAGCCTTCAAAAAGAATTGGAGAAGGTAAAAATATCTATACCTTTGACTGAATTATTGAAACAACCCAATTATAAAGCTCAAGTTTCTATGTTCACAAGTTCACCCAGAATTACCCCCTTATAGGACAACCTTAACTTGCAGGAAGAGAGGCATATGGTTGTGTTTGGACCCCATGTGGAGGAGCAAGACCCTTCCACTCCTCCCTTCTATGTAACCTTGGTAATTCATAACTTACTACTACATAATTCTATGCTTGACTCAGGAGCATATCATAACTTAATTCAATTATTTGTGATGGAAAAACTAGGACTTCATATAAAAAAACCATACAAAGATCTATACTCCTTTTATTCCAAAAGAGTAAAGTGCTTGGGTATGATCAAGGATCTAGCGGTTAGTTTGGCTCAAATCCCAGTAAAGAGTGTAGTAATGGACATTTCAGTTGTTAGCATCCCTACAAGATTTGGTATGTTTTTGTTCAAGTCATGGGGAATGAAAATTGGGGGGTTCCATTAAATTGGATTTAACATATACTACCATTCCTATGTTTAGTGGAGAGGAGCATCGATTGTATAGGGAATCTAGATTCACAAAGATAGTTACAAAGGCAGATTGCTCAAACAACGCTCCTATGTATGGTAAAGAGAAATACTTCTCTTGTCTACTATTGGAAGAAGATGATCAAATTTCTGCTCACTTGAGTGGAAAATCATTGGAACATGATACGATATGGAAAATATATTTTGATGGTGCTTATTCTAAGAAAGAAAATGGGGCAGGTGTATTATTGGTATCTCTAGAAGGTAGCTTTATTCCTCTCTCTTTCAAGTTGGAGTTTGAGGCCACAAACAATGTTGTTGAATATGAAGCTTTGTTATTTGGGTTGCAAATTGCTAAAAACATTAACATCGGGTGCTTGAATGTGTTTGGGGATTCAGGGTTGGTGGTGAAGAAAATAAAAAATTAGTGTTAAACAAAGCATCCAAGATTGAAGACCTATAGAAATGAAGTGAGGGATTTGATTGAAAACTTTTTCTTAACTTTCAATATTCATTTTGTGCCAAGGGAGCATAATAGGATGGAAAAATCCTTGGCCATCGTTGCTAGAAATTTTAAGCCTCCCCAAAATCCCTTGCTCATATATAAAGTTGAGGTCAGGTACTAGTCATTCGTACCAAACAATGTGTAGTACTGCCAGCTGTTTGAAGATGAAGAACAGATCAAGCACTTCATGGAGGTCAATGGGGAATTCTTGAACTCGGTGATTGATCAGGAGGATGAGGAGATGACATGTGAACAATAGAACGGTTGGGAGGAAACCATTGTTGGTCACAAGATACTGTAGCTTAAGGGGAATACCTCCCCTAGAGGGTTGGTCCCATTGGAAAGGATTTTCAACTCAAATGATGTGGCTGCTAAGACAACTGAACAAGAGCTTAAGGAGGAAATGGAAGATTGTAATATTGGCGTAGAAGAAGATCCTAGAGTTGTTAAGCTAGCTAAGGGAGTTCATAAAGAATACAAATAAAGGTACCTTTACCTTTTCAAAGAGTAGGTGGATGTTTTCACTTGGTCGTATGAGGATTTAAAAACTTTTGACACTTATGTCATACAACACAAAATTCCTTTAAAATTTTTAGTGAAGCCATATAAGAAGAAACTCAGGCAGATTAGTCTTGTGTTTCTCCCATCAATTGAAAAGGAGGTGAAGAAACTGTTACAGGATAAGATAATTGTGCCTTTGAGGTACTCATACTGGGTAGAAAAATTAGTCTCAGTCAGGAAGAAGAATGGGGAAATAAGGCTATGTGTATATTTCATAACTTTGAATAAAGTTTCGATGAAAGATAACTATCCTCTGCCCAAAATGGATTACATTTTGCAAAACATGGTAGGGTCCGCACAAATGTCCATGAAGGATGGTTTCTATTGGATACAACCAAGTCAATATACACCTCTAAGATTAGAAGAAAACAACTTTTACTACACCATGGGGAACATTTATGTATGCCGGAATGCCTTTCGGCCTCATAAACGCTGGAGCTACTTTCCAGAGAGTGATGGATATAACATTTGTTGGAGAGGAGGATAAATTCGTAGTAATATACCTAGATGACCTAATTTTTTTCTCTAAGCTAGATGAAGATCACCTCAAGCATTTGCAACTCACATTTGCAAAAGATAGAAGGTATGGTTTTTCCTTAAACCCCAAGAAATCACAATTCGTTTTCAGTGAGGGGAAGCTTTTGGGCCACATTGTATAAAAGGAAGGAGTGAAGATTGATCCCAAAAGGTTGGAGGCTATTAATAATATTCCTTTTACCAAGTAATAGAAAATAAATTCAGGTTTTCTTGGGCATAATAAATTTTCTGAGGAGATTCATACCAAACTATGCTGAAATTGTCAAAAAACTCATAGGAATGTTGAAGAAGGATAGAGAAGTCAAGTGGACCATAGAAGCACTAGAGTCATTCTCTAGAATTAAAAAATATTTTGTAGAATCCCCATTCTTAGCTAGCCTAGATTATCAGAGGCCATTCCTCATTTTCTCTTTTTCCTCTCCTAACACAATGGCAGTTGTTTTGTTGTAGAAAAATAGTGAAGGAAAGGAACAACCAACTGTGTTTTATCTAGGTGTTGCGAGAGGTAGATATGAAGTACAATATCTTAGAGAAGCAGGCCTATTTTGTGGTAAAATATCTAAAGGCTTTCCGAATTTATGTCTTGCATTCGAACATAATAGCATATGTTCAAACATCCGTTGTAAAAGACATTCTCGTGCAGGGAGACAATGAAGGTAAGAGGGGAAAGTGGATTTCCAAGATTCAAGAATATGACATCAATATCAAACATACTAAGTTTATCAAGGGGTGTGGATTAGCTAAAATATTGTCCAATTCTAACTGCCAAGCCCTTAGTATAAATTTGCTGACAAATAAGGAAGGAGGAAGTGGAAGAGAAGAAGAGAAGAATAATATTAAGACCTCAAAACGTAAAATTTAGATCAAGCACCTTGTCTCATAGTGGTATAAGTATCTTATCCATTATTTACTTTTTTTTTTCTGAGATTCCCAATGAATTTTAACAAATTTAAATGTAGGGCCCTGAGACTACAAGCTCAGAAGTTTGTTATCTCAAATGGCCAGTTGTATTGGAAGGAACGAGTGGGGATTTTGCTATTATGCCTGGTAGAAGAGGAGATTCACAAGGTGATTGATGAATTCCACAACTGTTTTTGTGGGGGACAATATAACTAGAGAGCCACAACCCATAAAATACTGAAAGTTGGTTTCTATTGGCCCAAACTATTCAATGAGGTGCATACATATGTTCGGGCCTGTGAGAAATGTTAGATTTTTGCAGGGAAGAAGAAGTTGGCACCCCTAACTTTGATACATGTTTTTGTGGAGGATCCATTCAGACAATGGGGGCTAGAGTTCATTGGAGAAATACACCCACCATTAAGTGGTCAACACAAATGGATACTTACAGCCATTGGTTACTTCACAAAATCGGTGGAGGCCATCTTGACTAGAAATGCAACTGATGCAGCGGTCATTAAGTTTATGGAGGAGAATATCCTTGCTAGATTTTGTTGTCTAAGGAAGATTATCACTGAAAATTCTCAGGTGTTTAAGTCAACAAAGTTCCTAGTTTCTTCCAAAAGTACAACATCATCATGGGGCACTCCACCACCTACTATCTGTAGGGGAATGGGATGGTTGAATCTTCAAATACAACTCTAGTGAGGATTATGAAAAATACCATATTAGAAAATTAGAAAACCTGGAACTCACAATTGAATTTTTCTCTATGGGCCAACATAGTCACTATTAAGAGGTCAACTGAGAACTCTCCTTTTGAGTTGGTATATGGAAAGACTGCAATTTTGCCTGTCCAACTAACCATGCCAGTGGCTAAAATTATAGAGGATGTTGAGGAGGAACCCAATCCTCTGAATAGGAGAATAAATCAGCTGGTAGAACTGTAAGAAAACATAGGATAGGTATCTCAAAATTTGATTAAATACCAGGAAAAGATGAAGGCTCTTTTTGACAAGAGGGGAATGGATAGATCCTTACAACCAAGAGATTTGGTACTTAGATAGGATTTTAGGAGAGAGGACAAGGGAAAACATGGGAAGTTTGATCCGTTGTGGTTGGGACCTTTCAATATATTTGAAGCAAAAGGAAACAACACCTTCTCACTTGAAAACTTGGATGGTGAGGTGCTTGAACTTCTTGTGGATAGATAGTTTCTCAAGCTTTATTTCCAACATTAAAGAGGTCCATTTGCACCCATTGTATATAACAGTAAGAAATTATACATACCATTAATGTTTTAAGTTCTTACTTCTTCTGTTTTTGTTTTCTATGTACTTGAATAAAAGTACTCCATTCCCAATAGATAGAGGCACTAATATGTAGGTTCTCAATGCATTTCTTGCAATACATTATCCCCAATTGGAGTTGATGTTGTTATCTAGCCTACCATCTTGCATTTGGGTCAAATATTCCTATATTTCATCCTTGGTATAGAGGAGGACTAGTGCAATCTTGGTTGACTAACAAAAAGGAGAGATGAAATTCGAAGGTTGAAATCACAAGGGAAAGGACGACCATTGAGATGCCGATTTTGGAGAAGGCTTAACACTTCCAGACCCAATATCGAAAGTACCGACAGGATGCGTATCAATATTTTTGGATATCGGAGGTCAAAATGTGGAGGAGACCTCGATGGTCTATTTAAAAGAAAACCTGATATCAGAACCTCAAAGCATAAGGCATATCAGGATATCGGAGGTCATAACTAAGGGAACTCGGTGGTCTATTCAAAGACAAACCAGAAATGGAATATTAGAGTAGGCAATGGGAAGGAAGGTATATAAGGACCTGATATTAGATCCTCAAGCGATCTAATTTCGAATCCTAGAGCTTTCAGATCCTTGGACTTTTGTAACTCCTTAACAATTACAATTATTTAGAAGCTCTAAGGTAGCGAGGAAAGGAGATTTACAAAGGAAATCCCATTCAAAACCAAAGACAAGGGACCCTTCTCTCTCTCTCCTCAAGACAAGACACACGGCGACAAGTGATGGGACCTCAAGAGATGACGTCAATGTGACGTGACTGTATGGAAGACATGTCACAACCAGTTTCAGTTTTTTTAAGTGGCCTAGCGGGGCAAATCTGTGTGACATATTTCACTGCTCAGGAGGTGCCATGTGGAGATGATGACCTCAGCATGATGTCAACTCAGAGGTCGACATTTTAGAGGGAAGAGATATTGTAACTCCTATTTAAATTGTTTTGTCGGAAGGTTCTGATTTGATGAGAGGGGCTTCGATGTGGATTGGAACTTGGTCATAAGGAACCAAAGAACTAAGGGCAAAGCATGATTACAAAGGGAAATAGGCCCTTGATAGGAGCCTGAAGGCTTTAACACCCAAGCACTAAGCCGATGGTCATGACACCCGGTTCTATGGCGGAATTATGATAAGAGGGCTAACAGCATTAGAATGTTACAATTTCGTAACATTTATTTTCAATAGAGTTATGATGGATGAAGGATCCAATACTACAACCCCTAATTGCTATACCACTGGTCACAAGCAATGGTTCTATGGTGTATAAGAAATAAGGAGCTAAGCACGGAAGGGCTAAAGGAATCAGAATTTTGTGTTTTCATATTGTCATTTTAAATAAAGATGTTATGTGTTTTAGCTTCGAAGTTGCACTATGGAAATGTTAAGAGATGTATTGTTCTCTAATAGTGTAACACAAAGGTAATAAAGGATGGATGGGTCAACAAATAAGTTGCAGATCACCTCCCAATGCCACCACATCGAATCACGTCCAACTCCAAAAAGGGAAAATTCAAGCAGTTAAAGGAAGAAAGTGACAGGTAAATTGGCCGGTAACCATGGAAGAATACAATGGAAGAGGTGTTGCCTGATTATAGGCAATCAAAGGAATCAAAATTGGAGATATTTTTCTATGTCAATCATGAAACCTCATCTTTTTCATGTTTTGTTAATTTTCCATTTTCAAGAAAAGAATCAAGTATGTTATTCAATCATTAGGATAGCTGTGTATTTTAGTAGCATAGGAAGATATTTTGTAAGTGGTCCTTATTTTGGTTCTCCCTATAAAGAGAGAGGAAAAAACCATTACACAGGTTCCCAAATTTTATTCTTAGTGGTTTCGAATTTTGCCTTTTCAGTGATTCCAAATTTTGTTTTCAGAGAGAGGTTCCAAGTTTTGGATCAACTTCCTGTTCTTGAGGTGGTAATTATTCTACACATTTCACCAATTTGAGCCTGTGATATGGACTCCATTTTGGAAGATTAAGGAAGAATATTAGGTGATTCCAACAATAGGAATGTGTAGTAAGTGTTCTTCATTTGTATGTCACTTCATGCGTGTTTCTCTTCATCAGAAATTGTGTAAGTTGTAGCTACAGGATTCACTCATAAATCATAAATTTACTTATGTTATGTTGTAGTAGGCTAGCTGTGAGATTGCAGATTCACTATGTTATATTGTAGTAGAAAATGCCTTTGAAATATTGAGTTGGAAACCTTAAAATGCACTCCATAATTTTTGCACTTCATTTCCTTATTCTTTCATGATTCTAATAGGATTTACCACTTAGGATTATGGGTCTGTCTAGCCCTCTGTACTGAGTTCCTTCCTTATTTTTCTCCTTCCCATCTTTACTGCACAATGATAAATTAAGCCGCATTTACTGTGTGTAGACCACCATACTTGAACATTTACTTTTGGGATGATCTATATGTTTATGTGTATGTTTGAATTTACATCTGTGAAATGTAATTGGACCAGATTTAAAATAATTTTACATTTATCTCTTGAGAAACAATAAATTATCTTCAAGAGACACTAAGATGTCCTAGGCATTGACCTCTCCTCAACCCGGGGGTTGTCTGTAGGAGCTACAACGGGTTGAAATGATAACATCCAGGCAAGGGTAAATGGTACACCCAGGAGAAGGTAAAGGGAAAGTGGCCCCACCTCATTAAGTGGAATCTCTTAGGAACCAAAAGCCTCCCAAATTGGGGAGGTATGATCCACAACAGATCAATATATTAATCACTATCCATCTTGATGTTTTTAAAGTGGAAACTTTGGAGGAATCAACTTGGAGGGTCATTTTTGGAAAAATCGGTTGAAAAATGTCAGGAGCCATTTTAAGGCCTTAAATGAGCACTTTTTATGGTCTTGAATAGTAGGCTACTGGGATGTGTTAAAAAGGAACACAAGGAGGAAAAGGGGTTCTATTCTATTTGAGTACATTTTGTCCATGATTGAGAGGAGTAACTAAGGGTGTCTAGAGAGAGAGCAAACAGAGAGGGTTTGTGCACTATCATTAGGGGAATTTTGAGGTCTAAACTGGGCTTCCTAAGGAAATTATAAAATAATAGTGGAAATAATAGAATAAGGTTAGGTTACATCATCAAATTTTAGAGGGAAAAAATAAAAACCTATTTTTTCAACTTATCTCCCTATGGGCTTACTCAAATTTCGAGTGGAAATACCCGTCGGATGAAAAATTTGATTCCTCATCCAAGGGGTACCCATGTTGCATATTTTTGATGGACCTTGGTCCACGAAAAATGAGAAATACATGAAAAACGTGATTATCCCAAAGTGCATTCAAACCTATCCAAAAAAATTTCACTACTTCTTTCCCATTTTTCATGTAACATGGTCCATTGAAAGTATGCAACATGGGTATTCCTTGGATGAGGAATTAAATTTTGCATCCAACGAGTACTCCTACTCGAAATTTGAGTAAAACCTTAGGGAGATAAGTTGAAAATACGAGTTGAAAAAGTAGTTTTATTATTATTTTTTAAGCCTTTTACTTTTTTATTCTTATAAAGTTTATTTTGGTTGTACATTTTTCTTAGGAGGCCCATTTTAGACCTCAAAATTCCCCTAATGAGCATCCCATGGGCCACAAGTCTCACTGCATTGTACTTACATCCATTTCCACTTGGAGAAAGATAGAGCATAATAACTTGACATTCTAGTTGAGTTTTCTCCCATAAGGGTTTCCTAGGTCATATTTTGTGCTATTATGATTAAGTGATTGTATTTGTGTCTATTATCTATTTTTTTGTATTTGATATATTGTAACATAAGCATAGCACATTACTAAACAAATCCAAAAATATAAGGAAAAATTAACCCTCATAATATATATTTTGGATTTTAAATATATTTTTATTAAATATGTTGTGACAAATTGTCCAATCAAATATCCACATCAATTTATGGATCATAGATGTTTTTTTGATATAGAGAAGATGTAAGAAAAATGATTTTTAGTGTTAATCAATGAAATAGACCACCAAAATTATGGAGAATAGTAATAAGCACATGCACTCTACATATATCATATCAAGCAATTTGACCTCCAAAATCATAAGGGATTATAAGAAGCACATACACATATAAGGAAGGAATGTGACTACCTATTAATGGTAGTTGACATGTTTAGAAATATGTGTGTTCTAATTCTAAAAATACCATCGACGGGAAAGAAGTAGTGAAATTGTTCTTTGGATAGGTCTGAATTCACTTTGGGATACCAAGGAGCATCATTTCAGACCAGGACACAAGATCTCTTAGCACATGATGGCTACATTGTGGGAGAATATGGACAAAAAGTTGAAGAGGTGTACAATATTCTATCCACAAAGATATGGGAAATTGTAGTCAACAGGATTTCAATAACTTTTCAGGGGTTACAATAAGAAGCATCCAAAACGTTGGATGAAAATCTAGTATATGTACAACCCTCTTATAACAAATAAGCCTATACTTCTATTGGTACATCCCCATTTGAAGCTTGTTTTGGATATTTTCCACCATAACCTTTGGATATTGTAGATTGGAAATAAGGAGGAGTGAGGGAGGATCTTATAGGGGATGCCTTAAGGGAAAAAATATATGTTGAGAAGATAAGGAAAATCCATCTATAGGTACAAAAGACATCGTAGAAGTCACAAGAAAAATACAAGGTCAGAAATGATCAACATAGAATAGAGACGTCACTTAAGGTGGGAGACAAAGTATGGTCATAGTTGAACAACGAGAGGCTACATGGTCCTGGTAAGAAAATCGAGGCTTTGTGATATGGTTCCTTTGAGATACTAGAACAAGTGGGAGATAACGCCTATGGACTTAGTCTACCTCCATACATGCACATTTCCTTAGTGGTGAATGTAGAGAATCTGTAACTCTATGAGCCTTCAATACTAGATCAAGAAGAGGAATATGTATTCTGATATGTAGATGATTTGGCACTAGATGCTCGAGCATAATTGATGGTGGATACAATTTTGCAGAAGAGGTCTAAAACTACAAGACAAGGGAAATATGAGCTTTGGTAGATCAGGTTGAAAGGACAACTTCCAGGTAAGGCTAAATGGTACACCCAGGAGAAGGTAGAGGAAACTTTTCCTCACCTCATTAAGTAGAATCTATTTGGAACTAAAAGAATCCCAACATGGGGAGGTATGATCCATATTGGATCAGCGTATTATTCATAATATCTCTTAATGTTTTTAGACTGGAAAATTTAGAGGAATCAAACCAAAGGGTCATTTTTATTGGTGGTCCGAGTTTGGAAATTTTTGGGTGAAAAACTTTAGGAGCCATTTTAAGGCCCCAAATTAGCACTTTTTATGGTCCTGACTAGTAGGCTATTGAGATGTGTTATAACCAGGTCATTAGGAGGAAAAGGAGTTATGTTTTATTTGAGTGTGTTTTGTTCTATAATTGAGCAGATTAAGTGAGAGTGGATAGAGAGAGAGCAAATAGAGAGGGTTGGTGCACTATAACAACCCACGTGCCACAAGTCTCACTTCTTTGTACTTGAATCCATTTCTGTCTAGAGAAAGAGAGAGCTTAGCAAATTGACCTTCTAGTTGGGTTTTCTTCCATAAAGATTTTTCATATCATATCTTGTGTTATTATGGTTGTGAGTGATTGTATTTATGTCTATTCTCTATTTTCTGTATTTTATATAATGTAACATAAGCATAACACAATAATAAGAAATTTAGAAAATCTAAAGAAAAATTAACTCTCATAATATATATTTCAGATTTTAAGTATAATTTTATCATATTTATTATAATGAATTAATTAATAAAATATCCATAGCAATTCATAATTTTTTTTTCACATACTGGTTCACGGATACCCGGGTCAGTGGGTAGTTGCTACGTCCAGGGTTTTTTAACACTGAGTGGACGCCACCCGAAGGGCATCAACACCCCTCAGCCTATTTACTAATCTAACCCCAAGAGCTTTCGGGATTCGACCCTGTGACCTCCCATTGGCGAGGCACTTGATTTCACTGATTGAGCTAACTCTTAGAGCCTATAGCAATTCATAAATTATAAATACTATTTTAATATTAATAACATGTAAAAAATGTTTTTTTAAGTCTTTATTAATCACATAGACTACCAAAAATATAAAGAATTATAACAAGCACATTCACTCTACATGTATCATATCAAGCAATTTTAACCTCCAAAATCATAGGGGATTGTAAGAGAGAGAAGCACATATCAAACAACTTAGACCTAGGGTTAGAGTTTTAACACTTTTAAAAACTTCTACAAGTTAAAACAAGTTGTGTGCTTAATCATATTTAATATTTTTATCGGATGATTTTTAGTGGATGTTGCATTTTTTTTACCTAATATTATTAATGGTTTTAATGTTATGTATTTTTATTGGGTCATTGAAACGTTTTCACATTTTGAAATAAAAATAATGTTTGGGTTAAATTATTAAGAAATAATGGAGATAGGCATTATCAAGATATAAATGTTATTAAAAAGATTATTATAAGAAAACAAATAAGTTGATGTATTACATAGAAATTATTAAATTAAAATTAAAAAATTAAAATTGTTTTTCTATTATATATACTTTATGATATAAAGTAAATATCACAAAAATAAGAATGAATTTTCATGATCTTCAAACTAAGATAAAGAAGTTGACAAAACATATAATATCTTGGCATGAATGATTTAATCTATGAAATGAATAATCTGGAAGATAAAAAATACTTTTCTTTTAATTACTCTTTTTTTTTTTGTAGGCTAGGGTGGGACTCTCCGATTTACATGTCCATTAAGTACCCCTCAACGGGGGAAGGGTAGCCCAATATTTGAACCCAAGACTTCCGGTTTGGTGAGACTTCATTTCCACGGCCATTGCGGCTTGAGCTACCCCATGTGGACTTTTTCTTTTAATTACTCTCATTATAAAGACATTAGATTTAATTTTTAGTCCATTTATAATAAAATCAAACTCAATGTCTTGTTAACACATAAAATTCAAAGAAAACTTTGAAATTTATTTCGAAATTATTCAACTATAAAAACAACTTGATAAGTCAAATTAATTAATTTAAGTTTATAGATTAATTGGATAAATCAAATTAATGCATTTAAATTTATAAAATCTAATAAATCAAATTTGGTTGAGTCGGGAGACTCATTTTACAACCCAAGGGAGATGTGTGATTTCATTCGTGCTCAACCTTGTGTTGACACATGTGCATTTTAAAATAAAAATAAAATATTCTTTAAATAAAAAAAAATTGTCCCCTATAATAAAAAAAAATGGAGATATATACATGATTTATTAGTTTTTAAATTAAAAGTATTATAAAATCTTTTAGTATTGATCACCATTAAAAAAAAAAATTAAAAAAAAAATTAAAAAAAATAAAAAATAAATAAATAAATAAAATATATATATATATAATATATATATAATATATATATATATAATATATATATATATATATTATATAATATATATATATATATCTATATATATATATATATTTTAAGCTCGGCTTGTGAGACATGTCCGGGATTGAGCTTCCAATCGTTTGAATACACAAGGGCTTGCCAACATGCTTTTTGCCAATTGTGCTACTACCCACAAACATCATAAAAAAATTCAATGCTTAAAGAGGAGTAATTAATAGTAAATTCAATTACTTTCTAATAAAAATAATAAGAAGGTGATATGTAATTCATTTAATTTTTAATATAAAATTTATGTAGCATTTAAAAATATTATTAAGAATAAAAAATTCAAAATGAGTCCTAAGTAAAAGCATTTTAATATGGATAATAAAGTCCATAAATAAATCATTTCAAATAAAATATCTCCCCCTCTCTAAAACAATTGAAAAAACTAAATTTTTATGGTTAAAACATTTTAAGTAATCTCACTATTTTACATTATGACCATTTTTAAGTATATTTTTTGGTCAATTTTGTTTGAATTTGAGCAAAGATGTGTTGGAAATGCAATTTTAAGTTGTGTAGTGTACACAATCCAAGTGCCCGACTAAATTTTGAAGACGTTAAATCCATTTTAGACATTCAAAAACAAGGCAGTTAGCAAAAACAGGTGTCGTCCATTGAAGATTTGCAGAAACAATTATAATACACATAATTTATTCGTAGACGACATACTTATATTTGGAATGTTATGCAGAATCACATGGATATGTTTACATGACATCCTGAAAAGGATTCAAAAAGCTACAGGATTACAAATAAATGAATCCAAATCAGCTTTCTACCATAATGATGTTAATTTGGAACTTATAGAATGTATATCCTCTCTGTTTGTGATAGAGGCACGGTCCATCAAGGATGGAATGAAATACTTAGGATTCCAGTTAAAAGCTAAGGGATATTCTAAATTGGACCGGCAATGGATATTAGACAGGTATTATAAAAAGATTTCAGCATGAGAATACAAATGCCTTTCATTGGCAGGGAAAGTTATTTTAGCTCAATCAATTCTAACACAACTTGCTATATACTGGGCTCACTTATTTTTTCTTCCTGCAAGTATCATTCAGATGATGAACAAGTTAACTGCAAACTTTATATGGGGTGGCCAGTCAGAACAAAGAAAATATCACCTATCTAAACTATCAGATATCTCTTTGCCGAAGAATTTTGGAGGATGGGACCTTCTCGATCCATGGACCTTTGGAAAGGCATTATTATGCAAGTCTCTTTGGAGAGGGATTTATGGAGAGGGTCCCTGGAGCAAAACAATAAAAAAGAAATATATGGCCAACAAGGATATTTCATACTGGTACAGGTTGGGAATTATTGGATCCGCTTGCGGATCGACAATATGGATGAGTTTCCGCAAGGTAGAAGCGTATTTCTTAAGAAATTTGGTATAGAGTTTCCAGCGTGGTAATAGGATACTCATTGGGATTGATCCATTCTTGAGCGGGGGGGAGGATATCATTTTGCCTGAGATGCTTCTAAATTTCTTTCATATGAAGGGTTATTTCACTTGGGACAAACTTATTGCAGCATGGTAGGGCCCTTTCCCTCTTTGGAAATATGCTGACAATATGGGGATGTCTGATGTATTGGCACAACAATGGAAGAAGATCAAAGATTGTTTGAGAAACTGTGGCATTTACCGTTCTTTGGAAGATGACGTCCTCATCTAGAAAGACACAAAAGGAATTGTCCCTGTATGTGTAAAGGACATTTACTCAAACCTGATAACTTTAAAGGTTGCTCTTACTAGCCCAATTTTTCCAATAATATTTTGGAAATCTGGATGTCCTTCCAAAACAATATATTTCTCATGGTTGGTCTTCCACAACAAAAACCTGTCATGGGATAATTTGCAAAAGAGGAGTTGGCACGGGCCTGGGTTCTGTTTAATGTGCAATTCTATGGAGGAAAGCAACTATCACATGTTCTTTCAATGTCATAAAACGCAACAACTATGGCGCGCCCTGGCTGATTTATATGGTTTCCCTCATATTGCTCATGCCTCTACAAAAGAAGCCTTCATTTGGTGGAGTGGTCATAAAGAGTCCTGGAGGCCTTTAGTTATTATTTCCCTCTGGTGCACATGGAGATGGAGGAATAATATAATTTTCAAGGACAGGAAAGAGCCTTTCATGGGAATCCTCGATAGTATTGTATCCCTCTATAACACTTTACCTACAAAATCTTCCAAGAGAAAAAAGTTCAATAAAAAAGAATAAACACATGATCACACAATGCTTCCAAGAGTGTATTTTGATAGAGCAGCACAAAATAACTCGTGGTTGTGGGGTTCACATCATTATGGAGGAAAATTCACAATATCTTATTTCCTGGAATGGGGGAAGGGTTCCAATTGCAAAGCCGAGGCGATGGCTCTTGCGAGTCTTCTCTCATTTTTCCATTTCCTAAACATACAGTCCCTTGCAATCTACAGAGACTCCAAAATCAAGGTTGATTATGTATCAGGAAAGAACCATATCAGTAAAACACATCTTGCAGGCTGGATGGACAGGATCATGTATCTTGGAGGAGGATGGAATGATGCTCCATTCAACATATCTACAGATCTCAGGACCAACAAGCTGACATTTTATCCAAGGAAGGTCTTCTATCGAAATCAGGTATCTAGAACACGAAGGTAATATCTGATGTGGAAATTTTCTCCACCTAGGAATTTTCCATCCCTGGTACTTAACTTCAATTTTGCTGAATCCAGGTATGCACTGTTTTTTTTTCCTTTTTGATCTCTCCAGTCTACTAAAATTTTTCTGTTTATGTACTAGTCGAAGTTAAAGCGACAATTTTGAACATTGCTGATTATCACATAGGATCCTATATTCCTTCATGAACTATGTTCTGTCTTCTATCTGCAAGCTGAAATGACTGACTATCTTGATGGACAACTTGTCTCCTTTTGTGGAATATCATGTTTCCCATCTTATTTAGATAAATTTTGTACAGATTGCTCTAGCTTCCTTAAGCTCTCATGATGTATTATATGTTCATTATATATCTGATATAATATAAATAACCTTTTTTCGCTCTGAAAAAACCAATAGAGATCAATACTAATTACAAATCTATCAAGTTATCATAGGAATCAATTTTGTCGAGGTGTAAAATTAAAGTTTTGCGCTTTAAAAAAATGTTTGCACCTTAAGAATTTTGGTCACTTTAGGCTCTTGCTAGATCCATGGTTAAGTTGGATCTATATGGGTCTAAATTAAAGGTAATCATCATTATCATCATTATTAATATTTATGATACAGATTTGTTATTATTAATTCATTGGATAGAAAACAATTTTAGAAATATTATAATAAAGAAAAGTTATACTATTTTCCATCACTATTGTCATTTTTAAACAATACAAGAATGGGCAGTGTATTTAAACACAATGTGTTATTGCCAATTGAATGGGGCTTGAATGGTTGGGTAAAATGTTATTATTATTCCTACCTGAATTCAATTCTTGAATAGGACATAATGAACTTATAATAAATTAATGTTCTTGTAATAACTTCGAGCCTTGTTGTTTGAAAGTCTATTAAAATACCCAAAAAAATATATATGAACAATTTACATTTTTTTAGATCATAATTTAAATTTTACTTTTCTAAGCCCAAATACATATTTAGCTTAAAATAAATTACTAACTTACAAAACTACAAATTATACATATAAATTAATAACTATGAACATTCCCTTCCCAACAACTTCCCTTGAGCCACCCCTAAAACCTCTATCCAACTATTTAAAATATTTGAGAAATTATTTAAAAAATTATACATATAAATTAATAACTATGAACCTTCCCTTCCCAACAACCTCCCTCAAGCCACCCCTAAGACCTATGTCCAACTATTTGAAATATTTGAGGATTTATTTGAAGGATTTATCATGGATGAGAATACAATGGGCTCCATTGACTTTGCTTCATCTACATTAGAGAAGAACACTATCATTTTCTAGCTCTGAATTATTTATCTCATGGAGTTTCTTAATCCCACCAAATGGGTTGTCCACATTGACTAGAAGCGTATAAGGGAAAGGCATAAGCCATTTCCACATCATGACCTATAATCGAAATGCATTTTGAAAATTACATTAGTTGATTTTTTCTCAAATAATTTCTACTTTCTATATTTGTGCTTTTAAGTTTTTCCAGGAATGCAATGCATTTAGACCAGGATCCCACAAATATCTTGAATTTTCTTTATGATAAAATGAAAAACATCTAAGTGCATGTATTTATACAATGGTGTGTAGTGAGACAGTTGGTTTTGTTGAGTAAAATTTACAAGGTCAAGGTTCAAATTACATTGAGGATATTGTCTTCTTATGGTGTGCGGCTCAAGGAGTAGACTTCCTACTAGCTAAAGTCTAGGCTCTTGCCAAAATCATAAGAAATTAGTATATAATCTTGGATCTCCTACTAGCTAAAGTCGAGTAGACTCCTTATTAGCTAAAGTCTTGGCTCTTGCCAAAATCATAAGAAATTAGTAAGTCGAGTAAACTCCCTACTAGCTAAAGTCTAGGCTCTTGCCAAAATCATAAAAAATTAATATATACTCCCTACTAGCTAAAGTCTCGACTCTACCAAAATCATAAAAAATTAGTAAGTCGAGTAGACTCCTTACTAATTAAAGTCTTGACTCTGGCCAAAACCAAAATCATCAGTGGCACCCCTGAGTACCTCTGACATTATCTCGTCGAACATGCCTCTCATTCCGTGAATACGATCCAGCAGGGATTGATTGTTACTTGGCTAGCCACGTCATTATTCTTCGATTATCTCTGACATTATGTCAGCGACCACCACTAACGCGCAGCGAATATCGCCACTCGGGACCCCTGAGACCCCATGTCATGATAATATTTCCTCTAGTCGGCGGCAACTAGTTCACGTTACTCGTGTCTTCTGTATTTTATTTCTTTTCATTTTTATGTTTTTTCCTGAATAATTATGGGCCTACACATGGGACGGTTTCCGACGTGTAAAATTTTGATTGCGTGTTATATATTTTGTTTTTTGCTGGATACTTTTCTTTTTAATTACCGGATTTTATGTTTTTTTAAAGAAATTTAAAATAATGAGAATGAATTTAAAACTTCTTTAATATATTTAGGTATTTTTCAAATTACAAATTGTTTTTTTTCATGTAATTAAAAAAAATTATAATCAATTTTTATATCTCTAATTCTACATAATAAAAAATCAATTTATATCTCTAATTTAATAATAAAAATTTATAATATATTTCTGTATCCATTTATAAAAGTTTTTGTTTTTATTTATTTATTTTTAACTTAAAATTGTTTATATTATATTAGATCTTTCATATTTAAAACCTTATTATAGTAATACTTCTTAATCATAAAATTTTTCCTTCTTAAAAGGGAATGAACTTCTACCCTTTACAAATAGTCATGCTTTATTTATTGTAAGGTTGATGCACGATATTGATATAGTGCTTTACTTATTGAAAGGTTGATGTAGTATTAGATTAGTGATGGCTAAAGAGTCACTTAAGTAAATAAATTTATTTTTTCTTTGTGCTGTAAATGATAATAGTATTTAATAATTTTTATATATATAGTTTATAAATAAAAGTGGCATACATATAATTATTCACTTTAAATTGTTCATAGGCTATTAAACCACTATATCAACAAAAAATCTATCTTCCTCGTATAAAAACTTATTTACGTGTAAAAACAAAATAAAATATTTATTTATATTTTTAATATATTATAATATATATATATAATATATATATATATATAATATATAATATATATATATATATTTATACATGAGTTGGTATTAGTCTCCAAACGTTGACAAAAATAATGAAGAACACTGTGGATTATCCAAATTCAATTTCTCAAATATATTAAGAATTAAATTTAAACAGGGTATAATTTATTTTTTATCCATTTATTATTTATAATTCATTTTATCTGTCATTATTAGTCTATATTACAAAGATTTCTTGAAAATTTTTCTTGGCCTACTATGCTCCAAACGTTGACAAAAATAATGAAGAACACTGTGGATTATCCAAATTCAATTTCTCAAATATATTAAGAATTAAATTTAAACCAAGTATAATTTATTTTTTATCCATTTATTATTTATAATTCATTTTATCTGTCATTATTAGTCTATATTACAAAGATTCCTTGAAAATTTTTCGTGGCCTACCATCATTTCATATATCTCATTCATAAATAGAGACAACTAATTGAAAAAGGGAAATTGTGGGTCCAAAAATTGGCAACGTTTCCCGGACAAAACTTCGTAATCTAAAATGTCCCTTGATTTGCCATCAATTTGTAATCTTATTAAAGAATAGGAAGGCTAGTCTCATTAAGGGGAATCGTAGGTTAAAAAGTGACCCATGCTTTATGGGCAAAACAATATTTAGCTGATAAGAAAAGCATCGTTTGTTGTTTTATCGTTTGCATTATTTGTAATTTTATCATTTTATGGGCAGTGGTCGATTATAAAATTGGTGTTAATTTGGTAAAAGTATAGGAAAAAGAGCAGGTTTTGGTTTGTTTGTTTTTTTTAATCAATATTTTTTTATTGTTTTATTTAAAGAAAAGAGGTTTGAGTTTTTATTTTAATAAATAGTCATAATATTTTATTTATTAAATATATAAAATATTAATATAAAGATATTTAATTTTTTTATAGAACTATTTTTTACTTCAATTTTTTATTAAAAATGATTAACCATTCAAATAAGATGAAAAATTAATATTTTTAAACAAAATTATATATCTATATATATTCTTATTATATAAAAGATGTGTGAAATAATATTCTTGTAATATGAATAATCTATAAGATAAGAATATTATTGTATGGATAAAGTTGTTGAATTGAGGCTTCTGTGATCCATATAAGGTTTATGAGAGATTTTTCGGCGTAAATCACAAGATCTATCATTTGTCGACGCGTTTCGAACCAGCCAGTGTGGTTCATTGTCAGGACAAGTTGAAGAACCAGATCCAACTTTGCATGTTAAATAGCTTGAGCAGAGCCTCCAACGGCTAGCTAGGCCAACGACTAAAATGGACTAGGGTTCTAACCTCTAAAATAAATATATAAATATTATAAATAATTTAATTTAATAGGAAGTTAGATGTAATAAGGGACTAAATAAATAATTTAATTTAATTGGATTGTTTCCCCGTACACTTGCATCCCTACTAGTGAGGCCTTGGAGGTTATCAACCGCCTTATAGATCTTGACACGGCTCGGTTAGTTGAGATCTGCCTCACTTCCACCTTTTTCTATTTTGAGGGAGAGTTCTTTGAGCAAACTTGTGGGGTTGCAATGGGCTCACCCCTTTCCCCTGTCGTTGCTAATCTGTTTATGGAAGATTTTGAGTCCAAGGCTCTTAACTCATCCCCTCTCCTGCCCAAGCTGTGGAAAAGGTATGTGGATGACACCAATGTTATATGGTCTCATGGCCAAGAGGAATTGGATCTATTCTTCGATCATCTCAACAATCAATCCTCAATCATTAAGTTCACTAAAGAGCAGGAAGTTGATGGATGCCTCCCTTTCCTTGATATTCTTATTTTTAAGAATAGTGATGGTTCCCTCTCCCACCAAGTTTTTCGAAAGAAAATGCATACGGAGCAGTATCTTCATGCCAGTTCCCACCATTTCCCTGCTCAGAAGATGGGGGTTCTCAATACCCTTGCTACCAGGGCCCTAAGGATCTCGTATAAAAAGAGATTTGAGAAAGAAAAATCCCATCTCCTGGATGTCTTTGTTGAGAATGGTTATAGTAGATACATGGGACAGAAGACTTTCATAAAAACTGTCAGGAATTCTCTTACTAAAAGGGAATCGAAGGAGCGTATTCCAGGTGTCCATCTTCCGTTTGTTCAGGGGGCCACTAATAAGATTGCAAGGATTCTCAAGATGCATAGTATCCCTGTAACCTTTAGGCCCCTTAACACCATTCATATGTCCCTCAGATCAGCAAAGGATCCTATTGACTCGAAGGATATGAAAGGGGTATATATTATCCCTTGTTCCTGTGGGACCCCCTATATTGGTGAGACGGGCCGCTCCATCAATCAAAGGATTAGTGAACACACAACTTATCTTAAGCATAGGAGATCAAAGTCTTTGGCTTTAGCTGAGCATGCGGAAAAAACCAATCATCATGTTTGTATTGAAGAGGCTAGTGTCATTGCCAGGGTTTCTTAGTTCCATCATCGGAAATTTAGAGAAGCTTTGGAAATTGAAAAGAGGTCGAGCAATCTCAATAGAGAGGATGGTTGGAAAATCAGTAGATGTTGGGTCCCATCTCTCTCTTCCTAGTCGCTTCCTTCTGTTCCGCCACTCCTCCTCCCCTCCCCTCGTTTCTGGTCTCTTCTGTTTATAATCATTTTTTTTTTTTTTCTCAGATTGTGTCGTAATTTATTATTTTATTTTATTATCATCATCTCTCATCTATTATTATTATTATTAATTTTTTAAATTTTAATTTTAATTTTAATTATTATTATTAGTATTATTATTCATTTCTTTTATTATTATTTTTATCTTTTATTTTTATTTATTTTCAATTTTATTATTATTATAATATTATTATTTATATTATATATTATTTATTTAATTTAATTTTAATTATATATTTATTATTTTATTATTTATATTTATTTTTTTATTTTATTTTTTATTATATTTATTATTATTATTTGTATTTTATTTTTATATTTTATTTTTATTTATTATTTTATTTATTTAATTTTAATTATATATTATTTTATTTTTTTTAATTAATTTTTATTTTTATATTTAATTTAATATTATTTAATTTTTTTTAATTGATTTATATTTTTTTAATTTAAATATTATATTATTTATTATTTAATTTTTATTTATTTATTATTTATGTATTATTATTATAATATTTTTTGAGATTGTGCTGTTTAATTTATTTGCTCTCTAATTATTAGTTTTAAGCATTTTATCATTATTATTATTAGGTATTTTTTTCATTTATTTATTTAACTTTTATTTTCATGTGGTTTATTCCTTATTATTTTGTATATATTGTTAATGAACTTATTTATTAGTTAATTATGCATTCTTTTCTAATAGTTATAGTTTCTATATATTTTTTTAAGTGTTTATCCCTTTTAACAATCCAATTAAATTAAACTATTTATTTAGTCCCTTATTACATCTAACTTCCTATTAAATTAAATTATTTATATATTTATTTTCGAGGTTAGAACCCTAGTCCATTTTAGCCATTGGAGGCTCTACTCAAGCAATTTAACATGCAAAGCTGGATCTGGTTCTTCAACTTGTCCTGACGATGAACCACATTGGCTGGTTCGAAACGCGTTGACAAATGATAGTTCTTGTGATTTACGCTGAAAAATATCTCATAAATATGGATAACGTTCTTTATATTTATGAATGGTATAAACAACAAAAATCATAGGGAGTCATAAAAAGATCATGTATTCTATAGATTTCATATTAAGCAATTATGACCATCAAAATCATAAGAATCACAAAAGCATATATAGCTATGTAGCAACTTGGATATATGGTTATAGTTTTTACATATTTTTTGATAAATTTTAAGAGTTAATATCATAAGGCAATTTAAAAAAAATGTGAATATGTGAATGTAGTATTTTTTTTGATGTAATTTTTTTGGGTTGTATTGAAATTATTATTATTATTACTTAGAAAAATAATTTTTATATTTTATATGAGAGAATGTTGATGTTATTTTGAGATATTGTATAAATTTAATAGCAAGTAGTTTAAGCCATTACAACAAGGTTTATTATGTTATTAGTAGAAATAATGTTGGGGAGAGAATAACAATCATTCCTCCAATTACCCAAAATAAACCCATTTAATAGTGTTGAAATTATTAGTATCATATATTAAATTATAATTTATTTATTATTAAGTGGATTTTTTCTTCCGCTTATAAACAATAAGTTATTATTAAATATTTATGTGCAATGTTTTGATTAAATTGTTGACACCCTCCAAAATTTAAATGTTATTAAAAGAATTATTATGATTGTTAAAAATAAAAGATGTCTATAAGGAAAATGATAATAAGAGAAAGATGATTTATTACAAAGAAATCATTAACTCCAAGTTAGAAATTCAAAATTATATGTGTGTTATTTTTATAGCAAGAAAGAAAATAAACATTGCAAGAATGAATTCTCGTGAGCTTCAAATTGAGATAGAGAATTTCACAAGACTTAAAACACCTTGATATGAAAGGTGTAACTTACCAGACAAATAAACATTGAAAGAATGAATTATCTTGAGCTTCAAATTGAGATAGAGAACTTCACAAGACTTAAAACACCTTGGTATGGAGGATGTAACTTACAAGACAAATAGTATGCATGATGAAAAGCACTCTCTTCATGAGATTTAAATTTTAATACATTTATACTGAAATCAATCTCCATATCTTATTAACTCATGAAAATCAAAGAGAAGTAAGACATTTCATTTCCAATTTATTCAATTAAAAAAATAATTTGATAAACCCAATTAATTAATATAAGTTTATAGACCAACTAGATAAATGGAACCAACTAATTAAATCTAAAAATGTAATAAATCAAAGTTGGTCTCCTCCTCTTCCTCCTCCTCATCATCATTCCCTTATAAACACAATTTCCAAAAAATTTAAAAATAAAATAACAAAAAAATTCTATTTTTCCATCACTATTATTATTTTTAAATAAAAAAAATGGCAATAATAAGTTATTATTGGAATTGGAACCTTTTATTGATAATTAAATTTCATGCTCTTACTAAAAAAAATTTAGTATAAAGTTGAAGGATATATTAGTTACTATAAGAAATACATGAATAATTTTTACTCTACTACTAATAACTTAGGTTCAATATGCATTTTATATCCCTCTATTGAAGTCACAATTACAATACTTCAATTACAATTACATGCTTTGCTTAACGTAAATTACTGGTGAACCTACATATATTTAGAACTTCCAAAGAGTGACAAAATATACATATGAGGTAAATGGACTAAAAGGAAAGGTGAAATTTTCTTTTCTCATCCCCTCGCCATTGACCCCACCCTTAGAACTTAATTTAGTTTGTGATATATATTTAACCAATGAAGGGATTTGTCATTTATGCAGGTGTAGTGGGCTCCAACGACCTTGCCTCATCTTCATGTACACTAGCCAATGTCATTATTTTATTTTATAGCTTTGAATTGATTGACTCAATGAGACTTCCTAAGCCTGCCAAGTGGGTCTCCACTATGGCTAGATACATAGAAAGGAAAGGTAGAAAGGCCATATCCACATCATGACCCTTAGAGAGAGGGTTGGGATCCTTGATACATGTTGGAAATTCCAATTACTTGGACATGCATGTTGAGGGCCATGTTGGGTGATTTATTCTCAAATGATCACTACCCTTTATATTTAGTGCCTTTCGTATTTTTTTCTGAGAAGCATTGAGGCTTTGGGATAATGATCCTACACATGCCTTGGTTTTTTTTAAGTGATAAGATGAAAATCCTTATTCTTATAATTTAAAATTGTAGCTAATGATAGTCTCCATATTATACCATAATATGATCCAGTAGGAATTTACTCATCTCTGCACACATTCTAGTGAAAGTATTGATTTTATTTTCAGATAAATAGGAATTAACTTTGAGAAATTTTTTGAGTGTCTACAAAGCACTAATATTTTATAAGTACATAAGGGAATTTGGCAATCTAACCAAGACTAGGGTTGTGATGAGAAAAATGATGGTTGAATTAAGCATAGGGAAACAAGCTATGAATAAATAACCAACACTACCATATAACCATACTCTAGTTTTTATGATCCCTGAATCTTTTGTTATAGGTAGAAATTTACTATTAAAATACATTTAGAACAAAGTTCAACTTGGAAGGATTTGACATATTGGTAATAATTCAATTGTTATTAGTTGCGGAAGTTGACCACAAACCATTAAGTCCAAAATTTAAAACATAATTAAAGTAACTTTTGATAATCTTGGTGAGTTTTGGGAACTTCACTTTCAACTCTATAACATTATTTAAACTCTCCAAAGTAAATAGACCCAGGGCCTAATAATGAAGAATTATTTTGGACCACCTTTTATAAGGAATGATAATGTGAAGAATAGTTTCCATTCCTATATGAATACATAAAACTGAGAAAATAGTGAAATCTCAGTAGTTTTCCATTAGATGAAGGGGAGGAGGAGAAGATAAGAAATTTGTTTGATGTTGTCTTTTCTAGCTACATCATCGCCCCCAAGTACCTCTAAAATTATCTCATCAAACATGCCAATAATCTATAAATATATCCCCTTGGCCACTGGTGACTAATAGTGCCTTAGTTACCCATGCCATCATCGCCCAAGTTCCTTTGACATATTGGCCTCTATAATGTACCATGATATGATCTAGTCGGAATTTACTCAAATTATTTTCTACACATATTTTATTAGAAATAAATTTATGGTGGACACATTTCCTACACATATTTTTTTCATTTTCACTTTTTTAATAATATTATGGTGGACATTTTCAAATTTTCACTTTTAAATTATAATTTCCAACCTTTTTTCAATTAATTTATTATAATTATGATATGTTATTTTATAATTTACATTCCATCAATATTTGGTTGTAAAATATACTCTGCTTCTCTAAATACAACAATTAAGTAGAACCTCATAGTAGTATAATGGCTAGCAGGTTGCATTTAGAGCATGATTTCCTACTTAGTTTTCCTCATTTCTCTTTTGTGCTATAACTTTTTTTTTAAATACAAGTATTTCTTTTATTTTTTCCATAGGAAAAAAATTGTAATTTTTCATTCTTTCAATAAATATACAAACATTAGATTTTGTAGATGCACTCATTGTACATTGCTTGACTTCACCCATGTTTGTGGCTTGGTTCATAAAATATTTGTCTTTTGACTATTCCGGGACAAATCTGAATTTTGTCCATGAAACTAATAGGTAAATACCCATTACCATCCAACAAAAAAAGGAACCAATAGTATGAGACATATCTATCTCATTTACAACACATATATTCAACAAAAAACCATCAAAATTTAAATTGTAACTACCCTTTTTAAGGGCTGAATTTTATAGTACACTGCGTACTCAATTTTTCAGGAACATTTACATTACAAAAAGCAAAAAAGGACATGTTCAACTTTGGCTAGCCTCTTTGCTAAAAGGTTAGTGGTAAAATTCATATGTAGTGTTGTCCCTCTGCTCTTGGATGTGCCATAGGTCATGTTCCATCTTTAGCACATATTTTGAAAGTCGATAAGCCATAACATTTTGCTCCCTATAGATATCTGAACATATAAAGAAATTGAATGAGTCTTTTAGTCACCAAATGTCTTCTAGGATTGGACATAAAAACTAATCCTTGCAAAATTTTGCACTATTTAGTCAATTAACTAGTAAAATAGAGTAACCATACACTTGAAGCTATGTGCAATCCTTTTCCTTTGCAAAGAACAATAAGTTTTTTCAAGCTAGTAATTCAGCCTTGTTGTTTATGTCTCAGCCAAACCTAATTTTAGTTATTTCAAGCCAATAATTTGGCCTTATTGTTTATGTCTCAGCCAAACCTAATTTTAGTTATTTCAAGCCAATAATTTGGCCTTATTGTTTATATCTTAGCCAAACCTAATTTTAGCATGAAAAGAGTAATTAGATGACAACAGGAAAATCTATCCCCACTACTCTTGTATGTAGAATCACTAAAAGCCCCAAGTACTAGTATTTTTTAGTTCCTATCTTATATGGTTTTTAACATCTCTATTTAAAAGAGTTAAATATACTCAATATTGCATCTTGAAATTTTTGATAAAATCTCTCTTATATAGAAATGTATTGTCTCACATTATATAAAAATACTTATTTATTTGAAAACAAATAATAAAAATATTAATTCATTATAACATCAAAGTTATTTTCTTTTTTATATAAATACTTATTTACTATGAAATATTTTAATAATTGAAATTAAACCAATTATAATTTATTTTTATTTATCTTCTTCCACTACTCGGCTATATTCCAAATAAATTTTATTTAATTTGAACAAGCTACTTGAAAATGTGTATGGCCCCATTTGGCATCATTTCATAGATCTCATTCATGAATAGGGAATTTTGATTTCATTGAAAGGAACTTTAGCTCAAGAAATTAACAATAATTTCCTGAAAAATCTATGTACTCTTTGAAAATGTCCATGGAACCTATTTTTTTTTCATTTTATAGCCTCATTTAGGAATAGATAATGCTAGTCTCATTGAATGACCATGCCTCTTTTATGACTTTCGATGTCTTTGTTGGTATATTTCATTGATAGAGGCACACAATCTTATTAGTCCCTGCCATCTGGCAATGGCATGGGACTTTGGTGTGGGACTATAACAATTAGTTTGATGCATTTGACATTAGTTAGTCTTCATGTTTCCAAAGTTCTTTTCTTTTATGTTTGTTATTTTGAGATTAATCCTTTCTCATTCAACTTCACCGTCTTATTTGGCCTCTTCCCAAGGCAAAAGAGGCAGGACTATATAATATTCCGGGTTTAGGAAGTTCTTTTTTTTGAAATAGTTTTTACTCGGGAACTAATGTTAACATTAATTTGAGTTGTTATGGTTCCTAGTAGTTGCATGAAGCTTATTAAGATTTATTTGGTTTATTTTCTATGTCACATATTGGAGAGCCTATGGTATTACAGGTGTAGGGATTCTAGGTGTATGTATGCATGTAGTTCCAGGTGGATGGATGCTCTGGGACTCTTGCTGAGATTCAATTGACATTCTGGGCCGTCTGAGACTCTTCATTCCCACTGGTCAATGCCAACCGAGACGACATCAGGCCCAGGAAGGAGGTACTGATTCACGATAGACGATACCCAGACCCTCATTACCCACCAGATAAGGAGGTTTATAGAGGGAGGGGCCTAATCACATGGAGGGCACACTCCTACTACAGGATCTTCAGTAAGGAAGAACCCTAAGGAAGGTTAAGGTTAGATAGATTCGGATGGGTGGTACTGACCTAACTATTTTCCTTAAAGAGAGAGAAATCATAGGCACGCAAGAAGGTAAGAAGGATCAACTGCTGCACCTTCCTTTGTAGGGTAAGGAAATTGAAACTATTGTTGTTGGTTAAGGATCTGCGTGAAGGAAACTCTAAGAAAATCAAAGGGGGCTGGCTATGGAACGTGCAGAAGTGGTGCTAGATGAAATTAATCAACAAAATTTGCTAACCACACGAACCACTTGCTTCTCTTGCTACCTTTGCTTCTCCTACGAATTAAGGTGGACAAGAGAGTAGGCTCATTAAGGGGTAGGAAATGCTACAAATATGGATTTGGATGGGTCATATTATGCTATATCTATTCTCGATGACACAAAGGTTCGCCGCTTGTGCCCTCTGTTATGTCTCAACATTATCAAATTGACATGGAAAATCAACATAGTCAGGCATGATCAAAAACTTCTGGCTATTGGGATTGGATTGTTGTTGGTGAGCTACGAGTTTCCCTATCTCCAGCCTCCATCGTAACTGGATTTGCCCTGCCGCGGTCTCTTTAGGCAGAGGGGACTTGTTTTGAGAGCCCTAAAAGCTTGCCTAGCAACATTAATAACAAAGTATTGGAGCATAGTAATTTGTCATTATATACAATGTGATGGGAAGGAGACAAACAAATGGAGTAGGATTTTCTTATCTGTGTGAGCAACGATGGATGAAGGAATAGAAAGCGGAGCAGCGTGGCTTATTATCAAAACTGAACAATGAGGTAATATGACATCTATTTGGGAACCTATGACATCTGTGATGGTTAAGCTGGTTAGTCTAATTTGATGGAGGTTAACACAAATAAGGTCATTGATATGTGTTCCTTGCTAATAATTCATTGTGAACACATTTCATTTGATTCAATATTATGCATGCAAAGTCATGATATGTGTGATACATGTAAGTTATTGTTGTTGTTATATAATACGGTTGTTGTCAATAAAGTTCTATTGTCTGAAAATCAATTAGTAGTGACCTGAGCGCTTCCACTTTTGTTTTTGCTTCGGCTCGACTTCGTTGGTGTATATTTAGTAAGTAAAAGCATTACTGATTAAACTCTATATACGTGATTTCCCTAAGACATTTTTTGACCAACCACTCTATTTATTTTGCTTTCACACTCGCCTAGGAATGTCATAAGTTCTTTCAAAGCATTATGGTTTTGCCCTAGCTAGAGGGTGCCTGGAATGTGAGCCTTGCCATGCCTTATGTAATGAATACCTAATAGCTAGAGCGAAAATGGACTTTTGTTACTATTTTTGTTCATGTACCCAGTAGTGGATTGCTATCTCTCCCACCTGGTGCCATGATATGTGATCTAGGTGGCTCCAAACATAGGCAGAAGTCCAAGAGGACTTATAAAGGGTCAAAATTCAAAGTGGCCAGATTGCTCCAAACTAGCACCAGATCGAAGTGCTCATCGCCCTGATTCCAACGGTGTGAATGACACTCAAATTCAAGCTTGTATGAGGAAGAAAGAGCCAGTCAAAGTTGGGCAGTGGGCCAGGTTTAAGTATCCTACAAATTCACCGTCAATCAGCGTGGGAACCTAGCTCCCGAAAGTGGGTGAATTTGTTGGATACTTAATTTGTATAATATCCCTTATATTAGACAAAATAAAAAATGACTATTATTAATTAAAAAAAAAATTTAAAAAGGTGGAGGGCCATGACCCCCGCCACCTCTATCGGACCCAACCACATTATATATTAAAAAAACAAATTTTGAATTTGGGTCGACGGGCCATGACCCCCACCAGCCCCCCAACAACCATACACCATATATATATCATGGAACCATGCATCAAAACCGCGGTCAAAACAAACAATGCACCATATTTAAATAACATGTCACGCCAAAATTAAGTTATGCATACCATTTTTGGGAGAGGTGGGATTTGATCGCCCAACATCTCCACCTCCATTCCTCCGCCTAAACACCATGCCACGGGTGGCGGCTTTGTAAAGTCTGCCACTCCACCACCATTTAAACCTTCAACCTCATTTGTATGGGGGAGAATGGAGGTAGAATGGGGAACAAAGGCCGAGAACGTAGTTCTGAACAATGGAACTACGAGCTACGCTAGAGATGGAACCATGATGCAGTTCCTAGAGGCAAAAGAATGGCACACTTTTCGAGACATAATTTTTGCAGAGAATCTTAAAGATCCCATGGGGATGTAAAAAATCATTTTATCAGAATGTAATCAAGTTTACAGTCATTTTTCTTAGATTTTTGCAGGGAACGCAATGGTGAGGTCAAATTCACCTTTTGAGCAGTGGATTTGCAGATTCCCAATGGAGGAAAATCTTCGAGAATCTTGAGGGAATCTTCCAGATTCCTTGGAGGCCAAATTTTCAAGAAAAAATGCAACCAACTTTGTACTCATTCTTCTAAGAATTTCACAATGATCCCAATGGAGAGATCGGTTTTCTGATTTAAGCAGTAGACCTTTATATGACTCGGAGGAGGGGATCTTTGAGGAATCTAGGGGGAATCTAAAAGATTCCTGTAGCCCCACATTTTCACTTTGTCAGAATTCAGAAATATGACAGTCGATTTTACACTATTTGATGCCACAAATCTGATGGTGCAGTCAGATTTTCCATTTGATCATTCCATTTTCAGCTAGTTTTCAAAGTGGAGTGCAGGTGTTAGCATTCAATGTGTGAGCAATCATTTCCATGATATTCGACGCCACGAGATTGACGGTGCAGCCAAATCCAGAAGTTTATCATCCTCTTCTTCAGATAAATCCTTGATTTGAGGTATATGCAATATGATCATGTACTTCTTTGTCTCATTACTTGAGATGCATTGTGCTGTAGATCCTTGTTTGATGTTGATTGGGATCTTGTTTTGTTCTTGATGTGAGATGTACTTATTGTCATGTTCTGATTGAGATCCCTTTGTCTCCATGTTGATGGGATACTCATGTGTTGCCATGTATGTTTGTATTGAGATCTCTTTGATGCCATGTTGGCGGGATGCTCATTATTATCGTACGTGAAATTATGTCATGTTGATAGGAGTCCTTTTGTGAATGAGAGTTCCTGTACCGGAACATCTCGTGGAGCCACTCCCGCGTGAGGGAATATTCCTTGCATGATAGAGAAAACACATTCATGTACATCATCACTCTTTCCAACACTTAGTGCAGCGGCCTACACCATCTTGACACCAAGGCCTAGAGATGTAGTCCCTCTTGGACGAAATCCATTATCAATGTCTCATGTTTATGATTTGCTTATTGTTATTATGTTTCCACCTATTTAAGGATGCATATGTCTTCATTTATGATCTTTTAAATGAAATTCTAACAACATCACGGAAATAAAAGATCTTGGCTAAATCTGGGAGTTGAGTCAACTCGGATCAAGTTTGGTATTAGAGTGGTCTTCACGTGGATGTGAATTACGAGCGTGAACAATGGAATGTGCAACAATGGACGATGACAAAGCGATGTACGAGACCATGCTCAGAGTGTCCCAAAAGGTGGAAATAATGTACGAAGCTCTACAAAAAGAGACAAAGGAAAAGCAGCAATTGCAACTTCAGTTGCGATCCATGGAAGGGACCCTAGAAGAACTGAAGCACAACAACAGAGTCTTCAAGTAGATAATGCTTAATTGAAGATGCTTTTACTGGAAGAGAAAGAGGAGAAAAATAGTTTGCTACGACAGCTGCAAGCTAAGGATGAGGCCTTGGAAAAGCTGCAGGGTGACCCATCTGAGGTAAAAAGTAGTTCTCTGACTTCATGTATGTTTCCTGATGATGATTTCGCTGTTTTTGAAAATCATACCACAGGAATTGGCTCCAAACTACTGAAGAGAATGGGATATGAAGGAAAGGGATTGGGTGTTAATGGCTAAGGCATTGTCAATCCCATCAAAGTAGAGGAATTACCCTGTCAGGCAGGACTTGGGTATGTTGGGAAGGAAGTTGGGGAATGCATCGAGATAGCTAGCGAACCACCAACAACAGATGATGAGAAGTCCTCATCAGTTCTTTCCAACTCGACGGTGGAGAAACCTCGATTTTCAGGCTTGGGAGACATCGAAGGAGAATGCTCGAAGGTTTTAGATGCTTCTAAGACATCATTGAAATCATCGAGGAAAGAGAATGATGGGAACACATCACCATCATCCCATGGCAGTGCCCATTGTAGGGAAAGAGTTGAGGCAAGCTCTCATAGCCATAATGGCACTAGAGGCAGCAAGGAAAGGTATAACCAATCTTGATATTTGAATGTTCCTTTCAATTACAATCAAGTTGTTAAAGATGAACATAAATCATGGAATCAAAAAACATGTAGTTTTTGTGGTTTACATAACCATGTATTTGTTGAGTGTTGGAAGAGAATGGCAACACGAAAAAGGATGAGGCATGAAATACCCTCTCAACGACAGGCAAAGAAGAAGGTAAAATAGATATGGAGGAAGAAGACTTATTGCAGTCATTGCAATGGAGGTGGCCACCAAAGAACCACATGTTGGAGGCTCCATTCAGAGAAGCGCCTTAAAAACAAAGCATTTGTGCATGAACCTGGTGAAATAGTTATTTGACAAGCAAAACCACCACAGGGGGATGACCCATTCACATCAATAAGTGAACAGGTTTCTAGATATGTTAGCTTGTCATGGTCATGCTTTTGTAGATCATTTGTTGCATTTTAAAATGTAAAAGTGATGATGTGTTTCCATCACTTGTTGCAGCAACAATGATGTTTGGTCTTATTTTGTGATGCATTTTAAACCATGAAAGTGATGTTGTGTTTCAATCACTCGCTAAAGAAACAATAGTGTTTGGCCTTATTTTTGTAAATCATGTGTTGTAGTGATGATGTGTTTTCCATCACTTGTTGAAGCAATAATGATATTTTGGCCTTGTTTTCATCGCTGGGGTATTCTTTCCATTTTAATGTAAACCTGACCACCGAGTATGTGTTATAAACTGGTGGCAAGTATGGGATGCTTGGGCCATTAGTTGGTCATGTAAATTAAGCATTTAATTTGAAAAATTGTACTATAGGTTTGCAGATGGTGCAGGTGTCGGCTAATCGCTTATGGCTCCAAAGGACAAAGGTGAAGGAGAAGGAAGGGTGGCTTATTCGACGCTTGTAAGTGCAGATAAGGTACAAAGAAGTTGTAGATTATTTTTCATGCTTTGGAGGACCAAAAGCTCCTTAGTGGGGAGGATTGATTGAGGTGGCTCCAGACATAGGTAGAAGTCCAAGAGGACTCAAAAAGGGTCAAAATTACAAGTGGCCAGATTGCTCCCAAACTAGCACCAGATCGAATTGCTCGTGGCCTTAATTCCAACGGTGCAAACGCCACCCAAATCTGAGCTCGTATGAGGGAGAGAGATCCAGTCAAAATTTTGGTCAAAGATGCCCAATGGGCCAGGTTTAAGTGTCCTACAAATTCACCATCAACTGGCATGGGAACCTTGCTCCCGAAAGCTGGCGAATTTGTTGGATACTTAATTTGTCTAATATCCCTTATATTAGACAAAATAAAAAATGACTATTATTAATTAAAAATAAAATAAACTAAATATTAAAAAGGTGGCAGGCCATGACCCCCGCCATCTCTATCGGACCCAACCACATTATATATTAAAAAAAAAATTTGAATTTGGGCTGACGGGCCATGACCTCTGCAAGTCCCCCAACAACCATACACCATATATATCATGGAACCACGCATCAAAACCGTAGTCAAAACAAACAATGCACCATATTTAAATAACATGTCGCGCAAAAATTAAGTTATGCGTACCAGTTTTGGGAGAGGTGGGATTTTATTCCCTGACCTCTCCACCTCCATTCCTCGACCTAACCACCATGCCACAGGTGGCGGCTTTGTAAAGTCTGCCACCCCATCACCATTTAAACCTTCAACTTCATTTTCACGGGGGAAAACGGAGGTAGAACGAGGAACGAAGGTCGAGAATGGAGTTCTAAACAATGGAACCACGAGCCAGGCCAGAGATGGAACCATGATGCAATTCCAAGAGGCAAAATGATGGCACACTTTTTGAGATAATTTTTGCAGAGAATCTTAAATATTCCATGGGGAGGTAAAAATTCATTTTATCATAATGTAATCAACATTACAGTCATTTTTCTCAGATTTTCACATGGAATGCAATGGCAAGGTCAGATTCGCCTTTTGAGCAGTAGAGGAGAATCTTCAAGAATCGTGAGGGAATCTTCCAAATTCCTTGGAGGCCAAATTTTCCTAGATTTAGAATGCAACCAACTTTATACTCATTCTTCTCAGAATTTCGCAAGGATCTCAAAGGCGAGATTGGTTTGCTGATTTGAGCAGCAGAGCTTCAGATGACTCGGAGGAGGGGATCTTTGAGGAATCTAGGGGGAATCTAAAAGATTCCTATAGCCCCAAATTTTCATTTTGTCAGAATTTAGAAATTTGATAGTCGACTTTATACTATTCAACACCACAAATATGATGGTGCAATCAGATTTTCCATTTGATCATTTCATTTTTCAGCCACTTTTCAAAGTGGAGTGTAGGTGTCAGCATTCAATGTACGAGCAACCATTTCCATGAGATTTGACGCCATGAGATTGATGGTGCAACCAGATCTAGAATTTTATCATCCTCTTCTTCAGATAACTCCTTGATGTGAGGTATATGCAGTATGATCATGTACTTCTTTGTCTCATTGCTTGAGATGCATTGTGCTGTATAGATCCTTGTTTGATGTTGATGTGGGATATTGTTTTTTATTTATTTATTTATTTATTTATGTGAGATGTACTTATTGTCATGTTTTGATTGAGATCCATTTGTTTCCATGTTGACGGGATACTCATGTGTTGCCATGTATGTTTGGATTGAGATCCCTTTGATGTCATGTTAGCGGGATGCTCATTATTATCATACGTGAAATTATGTCATGTGGATAGAAGTCCTTTTGTGAATGAGAGTTCTTGCAGCGAAACATATCGTGGAGCCACTCCTATGTGAGGGCATATTCCTTGCATGATAGAGAAAACACATTCATGTACATCATCACTCTTTCTAGCACTTAATGCAGAGGCCTACACCATCTTAACACTGGGGCCCAGAGAGGTAGTCCCTCCTGGACAAACTCTGTTATCAACATCTCATGTCTCTGATTTGATGATTGTTATTATGTTTCCATCTATTTAAGCATGCACATATCTTAATTTATGTTTTTTTAAATACAATTCTAACAACATTACAAAAGTAAAAGATCTTGGTTAAGTCTGGGAGTTGAGTCAACTCAGATCAATATGTAATACCCTGACAGTGCTGCAAGCAAGGTTTAATGCAGTAGTGGAGATAGACCCCTTGGTGACTAAACCAAAAGCTCATGAAACCCAATCTTTGAGGGCAGAGTTTCTCTCCTTTTTGAGTCCCTACTTATTATCATTTTGGCTAAATGGAAAACCCAATCTCTGAGGGCAGAGTTTCTCTCATTTTTGAGGCCCTAATTATTATCATTTTGGCTAAATGGAATCCAAATTTTTTGGTTGTTTCTCCTAACCCTCAACCTGTTCTTTTTGTTCATGGCTAGGATCTCTAGAAACATTGGCATTTTGGAGACTTTCCTCACTGCTGTTTTGCATATTTATTACCCTGTTAAGTGATGGTTCAACATGGATTCTACATCTTGGAACCAAGCCAATTTTGGGGCAACTTTGATCATGAGCCAGCCAAAGAGACAAACCCTACAGAGACATAGTGATGCCCTCGCAAACTAGTATCAAAATAAGCGGCTTTGTGTTCAACTTTTCTTAAATAAATCAATCAACACTTTTTTTATTTAACTAGATCAAGCAATGAGTAATCAATCCCCTGATTTTTGGATCTTTTCAATATCTTCACGAGTTTCTTCTCAATTGTTTGTTTTAAGCCATCCAATATGGATAAGACCCCATTGGGTTGGGTTTCGTATGAGCCCTAAGATATCAGAGATGGGACATCTATCACATGATACGATACGATGGTTACACAATGAGGGAGGGCCAATTAGGTTTTCTTAACGAGCAAGGTGGTTATCATCTGGCTTAGTTACAACTAGTTGGACCTTACCGAAACTGTGCTTTCCTTCCCGTGTGCCAAGGACCCTAGGCCAATCAACGCTGTAGGGAAACCGTCCTATTTATTCTCTATTCTTGCTCTTGGGAGGTCCCTTTTCAAATGCTCCGGAGAAGATATTTATGTTGGGGAGGCCTAGGGAAAAAAACCCATTATGTGATTTCAAAATTTTTTAGAAGATCATTATTTCCATACTATATAGGATGGGTTCAATTAAGTGTAATAAAATATGGAGATATACGTATCAGGTTAAGTGTTACTATGTAAATAGGTTCCACCTCAGATGAAGGTCAAAATTCTAGAGGCTCAGATTATGACCTCAAAGAAGACATGGCTTAATAGGGTTTCTCCTTCACCCATGGTCTAACTCATTTTTTTTTAAGAAGAGAACCTCTCAATCTCCTATATTTGGATATAGATTTAGTTACAGTAGCAAGTCAACATGGAAACAATTAGAAGAGCCGGGAAAAAACAACATCTTCTCTCTGTTTTCTACATTCCACGATTGCAATAAAGTTAGGTACACCATGATCTCTTGTGTTCTTCACATTTTATTGAGGCAAGACGTATCTTGATTGTCTCCTTTGGTTGAGGCAGCACAAAAAATGAAAAAATTGTTCTATTTTGTAACTTACAGTATTATAACTTGTTGAGTGGCATCCATTCTCTTGCATGTGTTGTCTTGAGTACTTTTTCATTCATCTAATGCATAGTGGAGAATAAAACTTTGAGTTTAGAGTTGTCTGATAATGCCAAATCAAATTCAATAGCAAGAAGTTGTATCTTGCTTGATTTCATTCGTTATTATACTATCTTTCTAGGTTTACCGATGGATGGAATCCATACTCGAAATAAAGTTCAAATTATAGTTTTTATTAATACTCGATTTAAGGTAATAGTGCTTGATTGAATTAACTATTCATGTTTTTCTTTATATTTCATGTCTCAGAACTGCTCTGTTATTTTTTCCCCTTTGAATAGCATAAATGAGCTATAAGTATTCTATCACTTATCGTATGGAACTCAATACAATTACCACATTGATGTGATGCCCTGGTAAGTATTTCCTTCCTTATACCATATTTTCTTCCCTCAATGAAATCTAGATGGATTGTGTATATAGAAAGGAAAAAACTATGCATCATAATGCCACAGGTAGCTTTGATTTGTGCACTACATTTCCTTTTGGAATAGACCTCAAGGTTGTGGATTCCCATTACTGCAAATTATAGGAAAATGCTTAGCTAGTGGTTTTGACATTTTGCCGTGTATTATTGCTATCTAATCTATTCAATAGCCTATCTATAGAAATTTCTCTATAGATCAGCTAGCTTTGATACCATGTAGAAATTCTCATTGTAGATTAATCTGATTATGTAATGTACTGAAGCAAAATACTTAATCTACTTCTACAATCAAACTTGCGAAAGCTTAATCGATTTGAGTAAGATCAAAAAGAACACATATAATAGAGAAGAAGAATCAATACACATGAAACACATAAGAATACTCTGGGGAAAGCCTCAGCTAAAAACCTCGCTATCTGTATTATCATACAAGGTGGAAATACATCAAGATTACACAAAGCTTTAGCTCCCACAGCTAGCCAGCTCTTAGTACAATCCTCTTGGATGCTCACAAGCAAACAAAGCTTCTCACAAGCCTTCTCCTCTGCCCTCTAAGCCCTCCTATTTCCTTGTGCTGTTTCTCTGGGATGATCTTCTCCAACCAAGTGGAAACTTGATCTCTCACACTGATCTCACCCTGTCTGAACTGTGCAATCCTCAAGGAATCCTTAAGGAATGAATTCCTTCTGCATGCAAGAGATATTCACATGGGAATATTCTAGCAACTGATAGTACACTGTCCTTGCCTTTAATCTCAACTGGGTCTTTGTCTGAACTGACATGCATGAGTTATTTAAGAGAGAATATTTAGTTATTTGGAGAACACTAGTTGCATACATGCATGCGTTAACTGACTGAACTCACAATTAGTTCCACAAACTGTTTGGAACTAATTTAACTAGACTTAACTCAATTAACTGAGCTAACTAATTACAACTCAAATACAACTCATCCTTATCTCCTTAATTAAGGGATAAGTTCCTCAATCAAAGGGATAATTGTTGCATGTCTTCACAAAGACTTCATGTTTGAATTTCTCCAACTAATTAACTCAAGATGAGTTAATTAATTATTTTTCAAATAGTTGGTGAGGCTAAATTCGAATTTTAATTCAAGGACAAATCAAAATTGGAGTATATCCTGAAATGCTGTCTATAGCAATGCTATTTTTAGCATTTCTTGTTGCTATTTTCAACACTCCCTCTCAACAAGAAAGGAATTCAAATTGATCTCAATCCTGAACCTTTGGAATGTTCTACATGCAACACTTCTCTCAAGTGTTGTTGCTCCAACAACTCTAGAAACAAAAAATATCCAACCCGAATCAGAATGATGCCTCTGTCATCAAAGTCTCTGTCTGCTATTGTCTCTGTTGACTAAAAACTCTGCACCTCTGTGCTCTTTATCTGAATGCTCTAGCCTCTGTCACTTTGATCTCTGACTGCATCAATCACACTAATTCCTCCTGCTGCATCTGTGCTGCTGCTGGTCCTATCTCCCAACACTACATCCGCACTGCACCTACTCTCATCATGTTGCATCGTGCTGCCCACTGTTACACTGCAACTCAGTTACTGAGAAGTAAGTAACTGATCTCCCAACTGACCTACCTGTTAGGATAGAAACACCCTCTGATGCTGAAGCTCCCTCTGTCACTCCATTCGCATCCCTCTCTACCCACTCAGCCAATCTTGCTACTCCTCGTCAAGGCTCTCGTAGCAAGGTCTAATCAAAGAGGCTGGGTACCTCAAGGATCCTGCCCCTATTTCAGCCTTCATGGGACTATCACTTCACATCACCCCACCTCACACCTGGAGGTATGGCTGCATGTGATCCCTCTACTGGCTTAGCTCAAAATTTCCCCCTACTAGAGGTTTGTGCATGAGTGGATGCCTCCACTCGGTCTCCTCTCAGCATCTCCAATTGTGGCTCCTCCACAATTGTCTGAGACTTCTTCTGGGGCTGCATGTTGAGAGGTAATTTACTCTCCCTCTCAACCACCAAGTCTCTAACATTGGCCTTTCTCCTCAAGGCTTTGCATGCATCTTGAACCTCAAGAGCATACAGGTTCTGTACTTGTGAACCAATCTGTTTCACCTGTCCCGTGGTAATGTGTCTAAGGAAAACCTTTCCCTTACTGAAGACAACATCATAGCCTTTGTCCTCCAACATCGCGATAGAGACCAAGTTATTCTTCAGTCCAGGCACATATTTCACATCTGTTAAGGTGATAGAAGCTCCATGCTCCCTTTGAAAAGCAACCATGCCCACTCTTGAAACACTATACCTTTCATTGTCACCCATCTCTATGAGTATTTTGAGGTCTTTCTCCTCCAAGGTACTGAATAAGCTTTTATTTCCTGTCATGTGGAATGAGGCTCCACTGTCAAGAAACCAACCACAACCCATCATCGATGAAACCATGCATGCGATGAGGGTGAATTCCATCTCAAACTGAGAGGCTAATGCCTCACCTTCAGATCTTTCTGATGATCCCTTCTTGGAATTCTTCGATGGGCAATTAGTCGCATAATGACCCATCTCGTGACAATTAAATCATCTCACTTTAGATTTGTCACCCTTCTTCCCTCCATGAGAAGAACTCGATTTGGGATGAGAAGCCTTCTCCTTCACTTTCCTTGCCTTACTCGCTAAGGCCAGATTTTCTTCATCCTCCTTGGATGAAGAACCATCTGGTCTGCTCCTCCTGATCTCCTCTTGAATGAGATCCAACCACAGTTGTTCCCAATCCGATAGTTTCTCTCTTCCATTCACTAATTCCTGGTAGCTATGCCAGCTCTTAAGAAGATCGAGGAGAGCAAGACTCACCATATCATCATCGGCTGTCATGATTCCTACACTTCCAAGCTCATCTCTGTAGGTGGTGAGCTTGTTCAGATATGTAGAGATCATGTCGTCCTTTTCACACTTGATTTTCCGAAGCTTGTCCTTCAGCGCTAGCTTCCTCTGGTCACTGCTGTTCTGATATAGATCCTTCAATGTCTTCCACAGTGAAAACGATGTCTCCTTCCCACGGAGACTCGAGACAATATGGTCTCGAACTCCCTCAAGACCACTCCCTCTAGAAGAATCCTCCTCGCTCTCGCCACACATTTCTTCCATTCCGCCAATTCTTGGGCATTAGCTCCTACGTCTAGCTTGGTAACTTCTTGATCAATGAAGTCCTTCAAATTGTTGTCCTCTAATACCGCTTCCATTTGATCCTTCCAGGCTATGTAATTCAAGCTGCCATCCAGGGCATACTCGAGTCTCAAGCCATTGAATGCCATTGGTGAAATTTGAGATGTGATAAGAAATTGATTTTGTACCTACAATCAAGAACTTCAAAATTCAAACTTCTCCCTTCTTTGTATACTACTCTCCGCTTTGATCAACTTGGCTTTGATAACATGTAGAAATTTATCTATAGATTAGCTAGCTCTGATACCATGTCGAAATTCTCACTATAGATTAATCTAATTATGCAATGTACTAAAGAAAAATACTTAATCTACTTCTACAATCAAACTTGTGGAAGCTTAATCGATTTGAGCAAGATAAAAAAAACATATAATAGAGAAGAAGAATCAATACACATGAAACATAGAACAATACTCTGGGGAAATCCTCAGCTAAAAACCCCGCTATCTGTATTATCATACAAGCTGGAAATACATCAAAATTACACAAAGATTTAGCTCTCACAGCTAGCCAGATCTCAGTACAATCCTCTTTGATGCTCACAGGAAAATAAAACTTCTCACAAGCCTTCTCCTCTGCCCTCCAAGCCTCCTATTTCCTTGCGCTGTTTCTCTAGGATGATCTTATCCAACCAAGTCGAAAATTGATCTCACATTGATCTCACCCTGTCTGAACTGTGCAATCCTCAAGGAATGAATTCCTTTTGCATGCAAGAGATATTCACATGGGAATATTCTAGCAACTGATAGTACACTGTCCCTGCCTTTAATCTCAACTGGGTCTTTGTCTGAACTAACATGCATGAGTTATTTATGAGAGAATATTCAGTTATCTGGAGAACACTAGTTGCATGTATGCATGCATTAACTGATTGAACTCACAATTAGTTCCACAAACTGTTTGGAACTAATTTAACTAGACATAACTCAGTTAACTGAGCTAAATAATTACAACTCATCCTTATCTCCTTAATTAAGGGATAACTTCCTCAATCAAAGGGATAACTGTTTCATGTCTTCACAAATCTTCATGTTTGAATTTCTCCAACTAATTAACTCAAGATGAATTAATTAATTATTTTTCAAACAACTAGTGAGACTAAATTTGAATTTGAATTCTCAATTTTAATTGAAGGACAAATCAAAATTGGAATATATCCTGAAATGCTATCTATAGCAATGCTATTTTTAGCATTTCTTGTTGCTATTTTCAACACTATCTCTAATGCCCTAATATTTGGGCTAAACTATAACCTTTCATACACTTTGTTGGCTTAGTGGGTTCTGACCCAGGTTCGGAGTTAGTTTTGCCAAACAAATTCCTACACTACTAGCCCTTTCAACATCAATCCGCGGAGCGTAGACTGAAGTATCACCTGAAGCAGTATGGGGGGATGCTGGAACCAAGTTTCCGCACCCAGAGATGAGCATGATGTCATTTTATACCCTAAATCTGCCTTCATGCAGATCGATAAGCCTTTAGGGCTTATCGATATAACTACCCTTAATCAGCTTCTATACCTCCACGAATGTCGACAACTGTCTTTTGCGGACCCTGGATATGTGAATTTGCTACTTACGTGCATCAAATAGCACCCTTAACCCTGTAGTTACTCAAATCGGCTTAAGTGTTCGATAACTTTAACATGCAGCAAGATATTCTTTGCATAAATAGTTAACAATAATTGCATTCATGTAACAATATCATTCATGTAAAGTTGTGCATTAATACATCATTATTTCTTAAACCCATTATAACATAAGGCACACTCATATAAACAGAAGTAAATAAACAAAACATGAATTTCTAGAATAATATTCTTTATGGATACTCCAATTCTAATTACAGACTCAAGACTTCCCTGCGCACTCAGCTGCAAGGGTCCGCACTCAGTTGTGGACTCTACTCTAGGCCTCTGTGCACATATCTGTAGAACCTTTCTTCCTACTCTTCTCTCTAATTCTTAAGATTTCTCCCATAAACAATCTTCATTACTTGTCTTAGACATCCTAAGACACACCTATTTATACAATTCCATGGTCCGTGGACCATGGGTAGATCTTCAAAAGCTGACTCAACTTACATAAAAGAAGGGTAAAACCCTTTATGACACTTTAACTATCTACGTGCTTCGTTACCATAACTTGCAGAGACTTTTCATTTTATACAACAAAACTTGGGCTTTTGCCCCAAAATTGACCCTAGGGGACCTCATCACAATAGGCCCCCAACACAAAGATCGTGACTCACCCTCGTTTCACTCTATTGGTGCAAAGATCTTACTGTGAAGACCTCCCAACTCTACTTATGCCACTTCCACTTCAGCTGCGCTTTTCGTGGTTGCTTGTTTGATATGCTCCACCAACTGCTCTTTTTCTAGTCCTGCATTGTCTTCCTTGATTTCTTGTTGCGTGCTCTATAGGCTCGCAAACTTCTCTTGAATGTCAACGGAGATAATGTAGGCCTCATCTAGCCAAGGCCCCAATTTGTCCTTGAGGACCGCCTCTTTCTTCTATGCTGCTTCCACCTATAGATGCAACTTCCTCGCCTCCTGCAACTTAGCAAGGCGTTGTGCAGCAGCAACAGTGCACGTCGTTGCTATGACTTCATTATACTGTTGTTGCAGTTCACAATCTTGTGTATTCAAGGCCTGCAGGATGGGATATTTCTGCAGGGCTGTGACTACCTCCATTGCTTGCTCAAAAAGCACAGTGCAATCTACCACCGTGACATCCATTGTCACAACTCCGTCCTTCACAGTGGCTTCACATTGTTCTTTGACCTCTAGCAGGGTTGAAGGCTGTGAATTCAACTCTAACTCTGTTATCTTCAGGTTTAGTTCAAACTGAACCTTGGCCACTTCTGGCTTAGCGTCGTGCACACCTGCAACCAACTTCCTGATCTTTGCCTCCAACGATGCTTCCTCTGGTATGTTCAGTTCTAGAACTGTTATGCATGCTTTGGCCACCATGACTCCAAGATGGGATTTTTGTGCTTGAAATTTCTTCTGAGCCTCCAGCGCCTCAGAATTTTCAGCGAACATCTATTCATTGTTTACTTTGTACTCGCTTATCAAGCTCAATTCGCGTTGCTCCCAGGCCTTAACCTATGTTATCTCACCTGCTTGCAGTGTGTGAAGAAACTCGCTGGGGAACGCGAACAGATTGAGGCCAATGTTCTTTAGGGAGTTGACAATAGCCTTTTCAGCGGTCGCATCCACGCTCAAAACTCCATCTGGTAGCTCGACTACTTGGAGATCCAATGATCGAACCATCTCTGCTGCTTGAGTGGTCCCCTGTGGCAAACTAGTTGATGCCGCACTGATCTGTCCTACACCTGCCTGGATTCTAGTCGTCTGGATCTACAACTCGCACATATCCTTTTGGATAGCACTCATTGCCTACTATTGCTGCTACTCAAACTATTGCAGTAGTTCTGATGTAGTATCCCGCACCTTGTCTCCAATTTCATCCAAGTCGCCATCCGTCAAAGTAATCAGATCTAGCGACGAATTGGTTGCTTTTGTTTTCTTCTGTGACCCTACATTTTCCTGCTCCCTGTACCGCTTCACTCAGAAGGGAGTGCTCTCCTACTAATCACCGTTGCCTTGTTCTAACTGCTCTTCCTCCTCTGTTTGGGGTGAAAGAAACTTATCACTTCACTCGGAGCTACGGTCTTCCTACTCTGTATGTTTCTTCACAACACACTCCGCTTCTACCCAGGCCTTCTCCTTGGCCTCTTTCCTTCTTTTCTCATCAAATTGTTGAACCTTTTGTTTGGCCACATCCTTCTTCATCTTCTCCGCGGACTTGCTAGTCCCTGTGGCTAGATCAGAGGGAGAATGCCAATCTGTTGGCCAGCGCTTGATGACCTCTTCAATAGCATCATCAGTAGAAGGGTAGGGTTGGTCGAACCACTTTTTGCTCTGGATCCTTCCGCGCCTGGATGTATACATGGTGGAAGTTTGCTTTGAACTTTGCATACCCTGAAAGTTGTTCAAACACGGTTGGTGAAAATTGTGGCTTTTGGTTGATGACCATGCAAATGCTCGCCTCCATCAACAGCCAAAAGACTTTTCTCTCTGTGACCTGCGCGGCCTCTTTTTTGGCCTAGAGGGATGCAAAATTTGTTGCTTCTGCCAGATCTTTCTCCACAGGAGGAAGCTGGCTGTCCTCTGGCAAATCCCAGGTGACCAACACAATCGAGAGAAATGAACATGAATAGTGGAAGGTTTTTCTCTCATCCTGTGCTTATCTGTAGTTTGTGAGGAACTCACTACATAGGTAGTGTGCCTAGTTAAACTGTACACCCTTCGGGCACTGTGCTGCCAACAAAACCATTGGTTCCAGCATCTCGTATGTAGGACACTTTCTCATAACCTTTCTAGCCAAAATCTGCATGGAAATCTTTACCACAGGGTCAGTAATTGAAGTAATTGAGTACCCATGTGGATTCTTCACAAGTTTAAACTTGACCTTCATCTTCTCAACGAGGTCATGCTCGCTTGCCTTTCTGCCAAATGCCTTGGCTAGATTTAACCCTAAGTGTGGCAAAAGCGTGATTTGATGGATCAACATATCGGTGATGGGGATCAATGCGTTCAGCCACAAGCACCCGTCATGCACTAGGCATAGCAACTGCTTAATAACGATCAAGTTTATATTTGAATGATGGTAGTGAGGCACCCTCAACAGGTTTAACAACCATGACTTGTTTACTCCGCGAATCCATTCCACAGGCTCCAGCATGGTGACACCAAACTCTTTGTAGAATACTGTCTTTATGTAGGTCCCTGTAGCTAGGTGGGGGAACTGCTCGTGGTCCGCCAAATCCCAATCTTCTAGCTTCAAGTGCAGGATCCGCGCCAAGCGTAGACCTTCAAAGGTTCTGTTCTTTGGTAATAGGGGTGTGTTGAGGAGGAATTGACCTGCATACGGGTCCTTCGGGACCTTCAATTTTCCCTTGTGCAGAGGGATACACTCCAATAAATTAGATATAAAGTCAACCCTCTCAATGTTTATATCTTCCACCCTCCTTCAGCCTCCAGATCCACCACTTTTCCCTTCTCTTTCACACTCAGCTTTTCTTTCCTCTGTAAATTCTGGGTAGGCTGCTGAGGCTACACCCTCTTCTCCTGCATCTTAGCTATCAATATAGGGAATTCGTCTATCACATGGTCAAACTGAGTACAATAGCGGCACGACAGGTGGGTCTGGCGCGTACACTCCCGTGCGTAGTGTCCTGTCACTCCGCAATTGTAGCAAATAACTTGTCCCCGACCTCTACCAGGTCCTCATCCTCCTCCTCAGCCTCATCCATGCCCTTGATATCCTCCATGCAGTCCCCCATCACCTTGATTCGGAGGCCAAGTTTTTGTTTGCATTTGATACGCAGTCATTCTTTCCATCATCAATTCATAGCTTCGGTAGTTACGCTCATCAAGACCCACTGATTTATAGAAGTTGTAGAATAATTGTTGCGACGTTTGCACAAACTTCTACATCAAGTGGGAATTGTTCGTTACATGTTTTCCAACTACTTGACAGATAGCGCACCATAGCGTGGGCCCTATACTTGGCCTTGCTTGAGCTTCTAGCCTCAGAGGAATTGGCCTTCTTCCTACAACATAATTTGCGAAGACAGGGAAATGATATTTATCATGCCCCTGACTTTTACATTTCATGCACCAAACTTCTTCGTGCACCTCTGGCCTAACTACTCTATCCTTTTTCAAGCTTTGAAACTCAAGGCAACAATTCTGAAACTCCGCGTGAATCTGCTAAACTCCCAAAGAAGTGTCCTGAATAGATGTTTCATGCAATCTCATCGCAATTTCTAGGGCTTTCGCCTGGGTCCCAATCTTTTGTTGTGATAAAGAAACCCTTAGGTGGGGTAAGAGAGAGGCTACAAACCATTCACGGTGTTGCCCATCTGTGAGATTCATATTACCTTTGTGGATTTGGCATTTCAGCCTCTGATCCAGTTCCCAGGGTGTTTCACCCAACCTCATCATGATTTCCTTGAATCCAATGACTGATTGTGATTTAGATTTGGGCCTATTGAATTCCTTATTCAGTGCAGTGTGAGTGTCTGCTAACAATTCCATTGGGTTATCAATGCAGTACTTGATATACCATGTTAGCGTGTGATCCTGTAGAGTAGTAACCAACTGCGTTTAAACTGAAACTGGTTTGGGTTGCCATTTCCCAAGCCCTTGAAAATCGGCAACTTCATTGTATTCGACATATTGAACGACGACGGAGGTGGTGGCGATGTGGACGAAGATGTATGTTATGGAGGTGAAGGTGGAGGTGGTGTGGGCGGATGGGGTATTCGTGGGAACCCTTGCCTCATTATCTGGACAACGCTATGTGGTGAAGCCTGTGCTTCTCCTTCATCGTCACTCAGAGGAGGCTCAATCAGCTTTCCACTGCGCGTAGCTCCAAACATCAAGTTAATGGCATAACTCGTTTTTCACACAAGAGCATCTTAATCCAAATATTCAAATATCTTAAATACTTACCTCTTGGTCCCTTGAAGAAACTTCACTTTGCTTCGTTGTAGCTCACCAATGTATTGACCATGAATTCTGTCACAAATCCTCCTATGACACGATCAAGCCAGTTATCGACAGCACACACGATCTTATCTTCAGAGGCTTCCAATCTCCGTACTAGCTCTGGAGTCCACACTATTGGACCGTTAAGCCTCCACCTTCCTTGGCCGTATGCCAATTTAGCGATCCACTCGTATAGTTCGGTTGGGAAGGAACATAAGAAAATTTCGTGTATCTCTTTGTATAGATATCTATCCAACCACTATTCTTTCATTAGGCGTGGATTTTTGTTTTCTTGCATCGCAAATTCGTGAATATTTTTAGCCAACCACTTCTCAATTTCTTTCTTTGTTGGATTCCAGTGATGCGACATCACACATATCTTTATGTAGATCCCAGTCTCGGCAACATAACCATTTATTGGCTTAGTGGGTCCTCACCTAGGTTCAGAGTTAGTTTTGCCAAACAAATCCCTACACTACTGGCCCTTTTGGCATCAATCTGCGGAGCACAAACTGAAGTCTCACCTAAAGCAGTATGGGGGGACGATGGAACCAAGTTTCTGCACCCAGAGATGAGCATGATGTCATTTTATACCCTAAATCTACCTTCGCGTAGATTAATAAGCCTTTAGGGCTTATCGTTATAAATACCCTTAATCAACTTCTATACCTCCATGAACGCCCATGACTGTCTTTTGTGGACCCTGGATATGTGAATTATCTACTTACACACATCAAATATTACCCTTAACCCCGTAGTTACTCAGATCGACTTAAGTGTTCGATAACTTCAACATGCAACAAGATATTCTTCGCATAAACAATTAACAATAATTGCATTCATGTAACAATATCAATAATGTAAAGTCATGCATTAATACATCATTATTTCATAAACCCATTATAACATAAGGCACACTCATATAAACAGAAGTAAAAAGAAAAAACACAAGAATTTTTTAAATAATATTCTTTACTGATACTTCAGTTCTGATTACAGACTCAAGACTTCCTTGTGCACTCAGCTGCAGGGGTCCGTGCACTCAACTGAAGACTCTAAGATAGGCCTTTGCACATATAGATGTAGAGCCTTTCTTCCTACTCTTCTTGCTAATTCTTCAAACTTCTCCTATAGATAATCTTCATTACTTGTCTTAGACATCCTAAGACACACCTATTTATACAATCCCATGGTCTGCGGACCATGGGTAGATCTTCAAAAGCCAACTCAACTTACATAAAAGAAGGGTAAAACCCTTTATGACACATTAACTATCTACGCGCTCTACGAGCACAACTTGCAAAGACTTTTCATTTTATACAACAAAACTTGGGGCTTTTTCCCCAAAATTGACCCTAGGGGACCCCATCCCAACACACTTGGTGTAATTGATTGATTCTCTCTCCACAACCTTTCTTATAACGGTTTAACTGAGGCTTATGCCATCCATCTTTATACCCAAACACTAGTTGTACAGTCTAAGTTAAGTTCTTAGCAACTGCATGGTTAAAATGCCACCCCAAAGCCTAAACATCATCCTCGGTGATCCACACAATTCAATGAGATTCATCTATGTTAGCCCGAAATTAGAGAAGCTAGTCACTTTCTCAGCGCTATGGACACTCCTTTCAGTAGTTAGCCATAACTCTGTTTGTTTGCAATATGAAAAACCTATCAATATGATGATTATTGACTAATTAGTGCACTATATGATGCTTAGGATTGGTTTAGGTGGTGATTTCTTAGGTGATATTAGTTGGTAGTTCACGTAACTATAGGAGCTTGGCTTTACATCAAGAATTATGCATCTTTCTTTATAAGGGAGTTCTTTGGTTACTGTGTTGAATTCTACGACACAAGTTTCCTAAGAAATATCTTGTTAGAATAGTTCTCATTAATTACAACTTTAAATAAATTCACTATTTCATTAATATGGCACACTAATCATCAATATATGCACTAATCATCAATACCTTTTTTCTTGAATGTATTTTGCTGAAACTGTTCACTGGATGTCCACATTGACAATCTGAACAACTTAGTACACATTTCCACTTGCAAGGGTACACATCAACTACTTCCTGTTCTACATCGAGTTTCGTTAACGCTCACATTGGTAAGTTGAGCAGCTGAGTAGACATTTCCACTTGCAATATGAAAGGTACAGAGCAATTACTTCCTACACAACAATTACATTGAGTTTCATTGTTCAACTTGTTGTTATGATGCTGTGACTTATAATTTCATTGCATTACTAAACATATAATTGCATCGAACAATTAGTGGTCATCATGTCCAATTTATCTGAAGAAGACAAATTGGAATTAGTCTTGGAAAAAAATCACTTATTTCATGTGAATTATTTCTTATATCTGATTGGACACTGTTTATTCGATAGTTTAGAACTTTTACTAGATTTTAGATACACATCAGTAGAGCAAAGAAAAGTAACAATAGAGTATTTTAGACACTGTCTAGAAAAACAAGATAGAGAAGCAATTTTGCCTTATGAACATGAACTGCATGAAGAGTCACTAAAAATAAATGCACAACATTAGCAGACATGAATTATATTTAGACAAAATTTCTAGATCGATGTCAACCAATATACCACTAGAATCTAGAGGCCTATGGGGAGATATTTTCTGTATCTGTTGATTGTCAAATTGGCTGAAAATTCCAATTAGGGTTTGGTCCAAAATGAACATGATAATTTATTTACACTTTAATTCAAGTGTTGGAACAAATACTCATGACATATTACTCCATGACGAGGATCCTATGAATGGGCACTTTGAACCTTTGTTTTGTAGGCCAAACTCTACAGTGGATTGTACCTTCCAACAAAAAAGAAACACCTCATACGAAAAAATAAACTTATCCAGAAAACAAGATAACATAGATACATGTCATCTTCGAAGTAAAAAAGATACAAGTGAAATAAAGATATATCATGCTGAGGTTGAAACATTTGATGCAACAATCCAGACAAATACTGAGGACATTGTAATGTTTCATTCAACACATTCTTCAAAGAAAAATACTGAAACACAACCTGAAACAAAATTTCAACTTGGGTCCACAAGTTGAAAAGTAGCCGTTAGTCTTTCTAGCCGTTGGAGTCTCTACTTAGACTATTTAACTCGCTGATCTGGATCTGTATCTTCAACTTGTCCTGACGATGAACCACACTAGTTGGTTTGAAACGCGTCGACAAATGATCAATTATGTGATTTCGCCAAAAATATTTCTAAACAAATTATGGATCATAGAAGTCTAAATTCTATGAAAATTTCAACTTGTCGAAAGTCAATTAAAACTATCTTATGATTTAAACAAGCACAAGAGAAGTTTATATTTGTGCATTCTTAAGGACATTGCTCGAAAAAATTTGAAAAGGAAAAAAGTAGGCCTTGGATATAACACAATCACAATGAAACAAGAAGTAGTCCTAGAAAAATTAGGACATGTTAGTGACACAATGAGATTCTAATCACTTGGACACTTGAAAAAATACATTAGAAACAAACCAAAGAGAAATTGTGACTTCTTGTGCCTCAAGCAAACAACCAAAAAAGCTATCTGTGCATTTGGTTAAAGGCGTTATTCAGAAAAAATTGAAAATACAGAAAATTAAAATTGCATACAACACAACAACAATGAAACCAATCCGAATTGGATCCATAAAGAATAATCAAAAGAACCATGGCTATACCAGGGCGGGATAGACTGCAAAGAATTAAGAGCAGCGATCAAAAACACCTCTAAAACAGTGGTAGTTGGCAGCTAGCATGGAACGACGAGGAACTCAGTCAAAGCGCGCTAACTGAGGCCCATGGAGATTGTGCAGGAGGTGAAACTAGCCCTTGGGAAGCCTGGATCGGGAAATGGAGGGAGTTTTTGATGCTGGACAAAAACCCTAGAAATGGAGGGGCCCCGAGCACTTGGTCACATGGGAGCTGGGAAAACCGTGGGGGAAAAGGCTAAAGGCTATGGCGGGACCCGCGCTCTAAAAATCGGTGCTATTCATCGGAGGCACCCTTGGGTGGTAAGAAGATTTAGTGAAAAGGGAGGAGAGAGAAAACTACTGCTCATCGCGCGCTAACGGTCTAGCAAGTCAACCGCGCGAAATGAGTGGATGGCGTCGGATCTAGGGGATCTAGATCTAATGCTTGATATCATGCCTGACAGTAAGACCCGATATAACAAGGGATTATGCCATGATTTAAAAGAATTTGAGGTCCACTTTGACCGCCAAGGTGGCGGATGATTCACCCCACGACGTAACTAAAGAACCGGACCGACGAAGTAAGCTGGCGTAGTTTGCAGGAGGACAAGTGGCCGCTCCCTGTGAGTCTGATGATGACACCGAGATAGGGAACTCCAAGCGAAGCTGTAGCAAGTGATTCGACAGAGTTGGAAGAGGAATCAAATAACCATGAGCTTGAGTGGCTTTAAAGCCATGCACAGACCAACAGAAGGGGACACACACAGACACAAAAGAACAGAGAAAGTAGATAGAGAGAGCAAAAAAAAGAAGCGAGGAGACAGAGGGTTGATCTAACCAAAGGCAGCATCGAGCACTAGAGGGCTTGAGAAATTTGAGCCATCCCTGAAGGGGATCTTTCAGGAACGAGCACCACATTGGGCTCCTTCCATTGTAGACCCGAGAGGTCAGAAAGCTGGTAAGGACAAGAGTCTGTGTACTTTAGTGGCTTGGGAAATCCAAGAACCACCTTGCTAAGCTATCCTGTGACAGGAGACTCATATTGAGCTCCTTCTTTGTAATCCTCTACTTTAAGATACAATAAAAGAAGGCCACCACTAAAAGCTGGACTGGAGATGTAGCCCTGGAGGATAGGGTGAACTCCTTGTTAATTTCTTGTGTTCTTATATTTGCTTACTGTATTTCTCTACTGTCTTCCATTTCAAGTGTCTATGTATTTGAAATCTAATCGATCCATTGCTTAAATAACCTAGACACACTCCAACACATGAGTCTGTAATACCTCCATTTAATAATTCTTAACTGAGATCAATCATAGGGTGATTATCAGATCAAGTGGTATCAGAACTTTAGGCTTTAAGGTTAGACAAGCTTGTGTTGGTTTAGCTATTGAATGCTTATAGGATCAAAGCTCAAATTAGGAGAAGGAGAGTTGGTCGAAACTAATCCTGAGATTGGGAGAGTCTATCCTTGGAAGACTATGTCTGAGGAAGGTTCTGTGGGGCCAGACCCTCAATTCATAGAGAGTTTCCTAGCTATAAAGTCTGTGGTAGAAGAGATGTATAGGGACTTTAAAAAGCATAGGGATGAAGATTCATTAGGCTATAAACAAGATAAAGAAGAAGATGAATCTCATTCCCATGACCACTCAAAAGGAAAAGGGAAAGAGGAAAACTCTCTCACACCTCCTAATAGCCCTGTGCATAATAAGAAAGCATATTTGATCAAGCTAGATGTTAAATTCGATTTGCCTATATATGATGGAGAGCTAAATGCTGAAATGTTGGACAATTGGATTAGATAAATTTATGTGTATTGCAGAGTGCAGAACATCGACTCAGACATGAGCAAAATTTAGCTGGCAAGCACACGCCTAGGAGGCACTGCCTTGGTTTGGTGGGAAGGCAAAACCCAAGCTAACAAGAAAAGACATT